>JACJUY010000437.1:100752-181835 GCA_014220935.1 Platorchestia sp. MABIK | reverse complement strand
ACAAAAAAAAAACAATGACAACGTGCTGACGATCACTGCCCAGTTCATATTATTTGATGGGATTTCAGTAGTATTTTTTCACATGTACCTTGGGCATATTTTATTTAATACAGAATTGCAGCTTCTATTAATGTCTTATTTTATTTGTTCTCATCAAATCTAACAGCGTATTTCGAATGGCTATGCCAGACGAATTAAGGTTTCATTTTCACGCCAACTTTTCTAATTATCAGGCTTGAACGCAGACTTCGTCCTGATGCTGGTCACAATACAATCTGTAGCTCAGTAGCAAGGTTCTCAACTGACCACAGTGCAGAAAAATGAACACAATGAAATGAAACAGATTAGAGCGTCTTAGCAAATGCCACAAACATTTTGCAAGTGAACTCGGGAATTTTTACTCGTACAACCCGTAATCATCACCGCCGACGAGTTGATTCGCGAGGGCGATTGCAGCCGCGCGGGCTTCATCGTCGGGAAGGAAATCCAAAGTTCCGTCGGCGCCAGCGAAGTCAAACTCGCCGGCCGCCACGTCGGGCTTCAGGTAGTCCTTGAGGCAGGCCCAGTTGCGCATGTACCGCTCGCAGTTCAGGAAAGTCTTCACGAGCACAACGTCAATGGGGATCGGGGAGTCGTCCGGTTGGTCTTGGGGCAAGCATTGCTGCAAAGTTAGAATTTGCAGTTATATTTTAAGATTCCATTCCAGGGTGAACATATAGGAAATTACGATTACAGCTTACAGCAAAACGGTCATGAAATCCTGAGAAACGTATCTCATTTTACTCTACTCGTACTATGAGAATAAGACAAGGTGATTGAAGTACATATAAGGAACACCGAACACTGGTCAATATATCATAAAAATCTCCCAACTTTTATGCCGCCCTACTGCGTGTAAGCATATCAAAGGAGTTAAAAAAATTGTGTGGGACATAGCGATTGGGAGGAAGAAAAGGGACATCCATTGCAAGATAGAGTACCTCTGAGATAAATGGAGTGGTCTCCATAGTTCTTAAAGGAATTGGTGGCACTCTAAATGAATGAGATTGTATCGGGTGCTGAAGCAACGATGGAGTGTGTGAAATCTTTCTGTTATGTTCTGTTCATCTTTAATATTCTGATTTGAAATATCAAATGCTTACGGTGAACTCGCCGCACTGTTCCACGCCCGCTAGGATATCAGCCAGGAGTGTTTGGGGGAGGCCAAGAGACTTGTAAGCCTCCGCGATGTTATTGATGTCGAGATTGTTGTTACTGTCGGTCTGAAAGCACATATCGGGTCTTGTTAGTATTCACAACATCCTGCAAAAAGAAGTTGTATGAGCGAAATTACTTCTACCACTCTTACAGACTTAAGAATGGGCATCAAAACCTGTAATCAAGGTTTGTAACGTGGCTCAGGAATAGTTAACAATATCTTGGAGAACAATAGAAAGAGTCATCGATCCATTCATACATGCTTCTCACCATTCATATCCATTCCATTCATATTCACATGTTGGAATCCATTCATCTTCTTCATACTTTTGAAAACGACCCGTTGAAAATGCTTCAAATTTTGAAGCAGTTGTTTTCTGGCTTAAATTTCAAACTCTACAATATTCAGTTGAAGTTTCGAGCTATGTAGGAGCCCCAATGCCATTGCTGCAACACCCAAATTTTTTTTCCTTTTCTTTAAACAGAGGCTACTAACATAAATTTCTGAATTTAGCTATATTTATGATTACTGCTCATGCTTTGGTCTGCTGTGCCAGCCGTGACAGATGCAGCGTCTCAATTTAGCCTTATTGTTCAAGGAGGTGATCTCTTGCTGGTTGGCGGATTCGAGTATGCACCAAAAAAGTAATCATGAGTTTGTCAGGTACTTTGTGAAGTTTCATGGCAAATCCCCGAATTTTGTCATGAAAGTTTTTCATTAAATTTTTTCTGGTGCCATTTTTCAACAGTTTCTATGAGTCAATTTCGTTGCGCGGTGAATTTATAAAAACACGGTAAATGACGCTTATTTCAACCAACAGCGCTTCTCTGAAAGCAATTTGCGTGGTTCTCGAGTTCAGTTATAGATTATGATCTTATTTAGAGCAAGTACAAGGAGCTTTTTCCTGAGTTTTTCATGTGGTTTGTCTCTCACTTCATTTTGTGCCTTACTCGCAAAAATAAATACGGGAACAAAGCTACCTATGTTTCATTCCACTAGACAAATCTTTTTGTGCTTGAATAGAAAGTTCTCGAATTTTTGCCCTGAGGTAGTCTTCGGGAGATGATTCACTGGTGATTTCTTTGAGGTTCTTCGGGAAACGAGTGTTATTATTTAACTTTTCAACTTGAAATTTTATCTTCCAAAGCAATGGGAAATCGACATGTTTAATAGATTTTTATAAATGTATCACGGAGAAATACAAATCAATAACAAATCCTGCACATGCATTTTACTTTCATTTATTTCATTTTTTCTTTATTAATTGCATTCCACTATGAACGTTAGCGACAACTGCAAGAAGCAAATTTTGAGGGTTATCGAAAGAACCTAATTGTCTTGAGCTAAGCTTTTTTTAGCTTCTCCTCACAACCAATTAGTTTAGGCTGCCTTCCCAGTAGATCACAGGTATCATGACACTCAAGTATAATCAGGCACCTAAAAACTCTCCCACCGACAGTTAGACATTAGAGCAACACATGAGGAACATGGTTGTGTAAATATAAAACTAATTCAAGAAAAAATGACATTACATTTCGAGCAAATCTTGTTCAAGAAGAAGACATTTAACATTTTTATCATTATTTACATAGTCCATTCTCTGGCAAAGAATAGTCACATAGAAGATAATTGTCGAAAGAAAATCTACTCAGAACTGTAAGTCCCCAAAAACTAATAATGTTGAAACGATTATTGGCCGACCTTTGAAAAATTACCAAATGTCAATGCAGGATAAAAAAAAATGTTCAAGATTGAAGGCCTGACAGCCTCTGCTCGTAAGCCTTACGGCACCGATAAGATTATTTTCCACTCTGAGTAGTTAATAAGATTGTTATTTAATCACAGGGAGAAATATGTCGAAACGGAAAAGTAAAAATTCAAAAAACTCTTTCCATCGAGATAGTTAAGAGGCATTTCTAAACAGAAAATGCAATGCATGAAAATTAGTATAACCATATCATAAGTACTCACCACATGGAATCGCTGCATGGTGCATCTGAATCTTTTTATTAAGCGTCCAAGTTTTTCTCTTACGTATGTGAGGCGTTCCGTGTTAAGATCTGAAGCGTAGTCGTCCTGAAATGAAACATGTTCTCATTAGTATTTTCTGTTTTAATAAATCAAACTTTTATAGAAGCAGCAAGCATAAAAAATGTTGTAACACACTTGTTTCAAAGAAGGTTTAGTACGCGTGAAATTCAATAGTAAGAAGTTCCGTGGTTTAGTTGTTTACCTCTGCAATAATTATGCAAGAAGTTGAATATGTGATCGTTGCGAAAAATTGAAGGTTCAACGGATTAACTCGGCCTACACTTTCCATTCAAAATTGTTACTTTGGGATTGAATTTTCAATCTTAAACTGAAATATCAATAGAATGATTACACTATTTGCCGCTAAAAATATGGATAGTTAACGCATATTTACGTGTAAAATAGTAGCGTTATAACAGTACAAATGATCATTCACGATACTTTTTCGAAACATCATTTGTCGTTTAGACCGGGGTGAGTAGCTATTCTGCAACGAAAAAATAGTAAATCAAAAGTAATAGCATAGAGCACAAAAGTGTCAGAGTATAAACAAGTACCTCCCTTTTCGAGTGAACCTGTAAAAACACACATATCAATCAAACACGTGATATGCTTACTTTTAGATCAGGTTACAGCACTGGGTTCAAAATGCCCCATTACCGACCAAAGAAATGCCATAAATTTCAGCTAACACAAGGAATTATCGGAAACAGAGATCAAGTGTGAAATAAGATATAAACTTAAACACGTGAGTACTAACAGGTTTCATAAACTACCCTACGGCTCGAGTAATTAGTTCTTTTGAAGTCAATGGGACTGGTGAGGTTTCCAAATTGCAACACAGAAGCTCAACTCTTGCTTTAATCTGTTCGCATCTTTCTGAATAATTTACTTAGGCTTTTATGTTAGAGAACAAGAGCAGGAATAATATGAAATTGTTTTTGTTATTGGCTTCTTGTACCTGCTGGCGACTGGCTAGCAGGTAAAAAAATTTCAAACACATTTATTTGCATGGCTTCTGTTTTTTTTTAAATGAGAAGCATTCTTTGCCAAAATTGGGCTTAAAGTTCTTCCACCTCACGTGCTCTTTTCTACAACTTTAAAGTTTTCAGAATCTGCTCATATGAATAAAAAAACTTAATTTCATGAAGTTAATTCAATCTTTAGAGCGCGTTCCCCAATTACTTTGATTTGTTCAGTACTACGAGTGATATTTTGAAGAGATTTTCAACTAGTTTGTGATAATTAATACTTCGTTTAGTAATAATAGTTTATATTTCGTTTGATACTTAGAATGAGAAATAGCTGATCTTTGAGAGCAATTAATTAAATATTTGATATTTCTATGTTAAAGTTGGATGTAGGTATATTAAAAACAAAGCAGGAGACAAGCATTAGCAGCGCACCCAACAGTATTTGCTAATAAAGATGAATTTTTCAATCCATTTTCTTTCGACCCCGGAAAGCCTTTGGCATGCTTTCGATCATAGTTTCATAATGTTCAGTTTCCTATAAAAAATCTAAAAAGTCTCCGTGTTAAGTTAAAATCCGTGTTAAAAATCCACCATTCACCTTAAAAAATTACATGTTTTACGTTAAACGTCATTAGTACTAATGGTATATTTTCCAGTATTACGGAGAACCATTTCATTTGTGTCTCTGTAAGAGCATGCAGGAGTCATGAAACTACGATGTTTGCCATTTCCATAAGTGGCGATTCATCGTAGTGCTGAAACACAGAAAGACTTGAAATTGTTAGATGTTGAAGCCTTCGTCCTGCCATTATTTGGATTTAGTCCGAGGAATCATCAATGTGAAGTGCATGTCTTCTCACTTCCTGACGCCGTCTTATGGTAAATGTTTTCCTTTGGTCGACTCTTAACTGTTAAAGGGTTCACTTGTCGCTCCCCCTTAGGTTAAAAAAAATTACTGGGCTATCTGTGACCCAAATCAACCCTGGGATTTCCAAAGTGAAAACTGCTAAAATCCAATTTTTACCTACCTGAAATTAAAGTTAGAAATTTCTAAGATATTTATAGGATTTGTCGTGAATATTATAATATTATCAGTATAGTTAGAAATTTTTTGCGTAGGTCACTTATTCGCTGAATTTGAGAGTTTATCGTAGAAAAAAATATTTTCATTTACTCAAGTAAATTTTGATATGGCTACCTTACGCTTTTCTTTTTTCTTCCCAAGGGAGGGAACTTGTTTCTGAACTAACTTGACACGCTCAACTTACGAAAATTTTATTCCAGTTCACAATCTCCAGGGGAGCGATGGTTTCATCAGAGTCAGGTTCTGAAGAAACTTTATCGCATTCTTGTAAAATCTGCAAGACGTACTTTCTGTTCATGTCTGTCGCATTTTGCCCAAGACAGAATGACATTGTCTGGAAAGAAGAAAAAGTTTGGTTAAAAACGAACAGTTATTATCGAAGTTTAAGAGTTTGAAACTGTTGAAATTTTCCGATGTCCGCTGCATCGGACCGTTCTATTATTCAGTTACTGTGTAAAGATGCCGTTAATGACTTCGTTCATAATCAGGTACAATTTATCACCCTTTTGAAATGAAAAATATTCCTATTTTCTTAAAATTTTGTACAGCATTTGAAAGGATTCATTTGAATGGTGGCATATTTAGAACAGAATGTATTAAAAATTACCCCAAAAAAACTGATCGAGTGCCGCTCATGAAATGAGTGTTTTCAGTTGGCGCCGCGTAACAAATGTTTTGATTACGGTAAAAGGCCACACGTAGATACGCTGGAAAGTAGGAAGTTGATCTTCCGAGTATCAAATATTTGCCAGTGTAACCACGTCTAGGGAGTGCGCATGGTTCATGGTGTGGACATAATTAGGTCCATATGGTAGGGAAATGAGCTTTAATTCCTTCGTGACGTAGGAGCCTCTACGTATGACCGAGTTTGATTCTAAATTTCCTGAATGACTTCCATAACAATAAACATTTCATGAAATTTTTGAGCCTGAAAATATATTAGAAGTGCTGAAAACAGTAGTAATAATCCCTGGTACAACAGCAAGTCTTGCACAGTTTGGTCTCAGTGCAAAAATATATTGCTTTATCCCATACGTGGTTTGTCTGTCTTAGCGTGTACTTGCTAACGCAATTTTTACCAAAACAGAGTCCAACTCTAGCAGAAACAATATTGTTGACTTTCAGGAGCACATGCGTCGGTATCAATCATAGTTAAAATTATACATATTGGCTTACTCGCGCTCTGTAAAAAGCTTGGTGCTGCATACGCTGGTGTATAAAAGTGTGGAAAATCATCCAATTAAAAATCATAGCGAATGTCATAAAATAATAACAAACTCGCGCCACCAGATGCACTATGTCCTCAGAACAATGATGCAATTGAGTTACACTACATCAACTAAGTACGTAGACAACTCAATGTCAGCAGAGACACACTATATATTCACCTGAAGATTTACACTTCAAAACAAGTAAGGCAAACAGAGCATGAGCGTAGAGTGCTTTTTATAATTCAGCATAAATAAATTGTTTAGAAAAGTTAATATTAGGCTCCTGACAAACATCAGATTTTCGAAAAACGCGAGCTCATGAAAGTTATGCAAAGTGGCTTTCATTTATGAACCCTTTTTATCTCTCCTGTCTGAACGCTAAAGGTCTCGGACATTTCAGATCAAACCTCATTATCGCGTGTGATGTGTTATCAACTAATGAACACACATCGAAAACTCTTACTTCGTGAGTTTGGTGTAACCCGGTTTTGAAGTGGCATCTCAAATCATGTTTGGATACTTGTGCTTAATTTTTAATACTAAAATCACCCAACCAACAATGCATTATTTGCACGAACTCTAAGCTCCTAAGCTCTTTGTAGACTATCTGAACAGCACAACAAAAACTTTTATGCTCCGACTTGAAATTACACTTTAGGATAAGTTCACGGTGGAAGTGATTTTTTTAATAAAATAGATAGTCAAATAAAATTGAAAATCATTTTTTAAATGGGAGGGCCACAAATGTCTCTTCAAATGTACGTATATACCTGCAAGTAATCAATTTTTTCTCACAAAATCAACTCAAATTCAAAAAATTCTGAAATAAAATTTTAAATGAAATTTGGCGCAACGACAGCAGTTCGTGGTTTTAATTAAGCGGTTTCCTTACATTACGAAAAAATCTTAAGCCTCCGCAGTAACCATTCCCTCGGTGCGTGAAATGCTGTGCGCTGCTTCTTTGTCATTAAGTAAGTTCTGTATAACCAAGAATAAATGTAGCTTGTTTTCATCCGCATGAGTGGAGGTGCGAACAAGCTGATGTCGAATGGCTTGAGCATCGCCAATATTTTCGCTACGTATCTATTGTAACAAAATGAGCGACAACAACGGAATAATATCGTATTTTCTTACATTTCTAAGCAAAATCTTGCACAATTTCTAAAAAAAACTGTTTTATAAATAAGGGATGTCACTAATTGTCCTGACTACTCAGAGCCTACGTAAATTATGGACTCATAGCCATACCTGAATTGCTCCGAACTTGGACCAGTAATCACCGAGCTCCAACTCATAAGCAGACGCGGCCGACAGCGCGGCCACCGTGATGATCAACACCGCAGGTCGCATGACGAGTTCGCGTTGGGTCTTGCTTAGATGGTGCAAATTACATGAAGGATTAGTAAAATTTTGATACGGTCTGAAATGTGAATGAACGTCCAAAAAATGGATGGTTTAAGTTTTATGTATCAATAATTGGTACGCTGAAGGTCACTCTTCAGAGAAGTTTGTAAACGTAGTCAAATCCGGGTGTAAAAGTTCACTCTAGAATAATTTAAATGTTGTGGCCAAAAATAAGAATAAAAAGCAACACATAGGTATTCAGTAACACATACAAAACACTATTTTATGGGGTTTTAAGTGCCACTGAATTGCAACTTTCCAATAAGTCACGTTGTAGGTTTCGTGATATATTCTTTCAATGTTTTTTTAAGCAACTCAAACGATTTTATTTTTCCACAAATTGCGTGGCTTACTGGTCGTTGGTTTCTCTTGGTACATCCAAATAATGTGAGAAAACTTTTATTGATATCAGATCATGATGTCGGATATTTTGTCTCTGAACATCAATTAATTTCAATTTGCAAGTAAAAAATTAAAAACACGGACAAAGATATTTCGTATTCACCACATTAAAAGAATTCAGATTCACTTTGGGACTTATAATTAATTTTCTTTAAAAACATCCGATTTTAAAATTTGAGGATCAAATTTACTTAGAATTATCAATAATCTTGACATCGCCAGCAGAAACAACGACATTGCATTATTTTATGGTAGTACTTAAAACAAACAGGGGATAAATAAGTGTTCTTTCAAAGGAATTCTTCTAAACGGAATACGTACAGAGGACTTTGACCTGTGCTTGATTAATTTGAATTCTAACTTTGGGTGAGGGTAACTTTTCAGTAAAATTCTTTCCACTACGGTATTGAACTTTTAACAGAGCGTTTCCTCGAAAGTAAAGTTTCGAATGGTTATAGAAGGACAACTGTAGATACAATTTTGAGTATCGGTTTAATCGTCTAAAACAGCGATATGAAGTCCAAACTTCAAAATTGAAGTTGAGCTTAAAATTAGACGTTCCGATAGCTGTTACTGATTTCTAGTCTAAACTTTCCTCATTCATGAAGAAAATCTTTGACCTTTGCGAAGACCAATTTCCTACGCGTACACTACTGAGCACTGCTTCGGGGTAATGAACCAAGTTCTCAATAACCAAGAACAATTGCCATCAATTTTAAATTTATTCGAGTTCAGAGCTAAAAAGATGATGTATAACTAGAGTATCTCTTATATGACTATAACCATTGAAATGCTACCGTATTTACTCACGTATCTGCGTGAAGTCCCGCGCAACCTCCCCAAATGGATTGAAAACAAGACAAATTATATCTCGGATCACGTCCTCAAAACGCTAATAATCTGCAAATGTTTAAACTGTGTTTGCCAACTGCATTTTCAAATTGTTGAATGCAATTTAGAATTTCATAAGAGCATTAATATAGAGGGAGACCGACGTTTGACTAAATATCACAAAAAAATAAACGCAATTCCTTCATATTTGCCTACTAAAATACACAAAAAATATGCCCAACACTTTTTCTCTCAACGATTCAGTCACAATGAGTACATACCAGGTTTATGTCCAGACTCGGGTTGTACAGACCCATGCACGTTTGTTTATATACGCAGCAAGTTACTGCTCCTCCCACTTGCGACTCCATCATGGCCCTTCATTGAAAACTCAAGCACTTTTTCAGGGACCCCAAACCAGACTCTGAAAGGAGGAGTTTAATGTTCTTTTTAGCTTTATTCCCGGGCCCCGAACTAAAAATTCACCTCGAAGGTCACCTTAACTGTTTTTTGCTTTGAATTTTTCCAGATATATGATGCACTTATATAGTGGGTAAATTTTCTAAAGCTAAGAGTTATGCAGAAAATACTGGAGTGCATACTTAGTATTTCTACAAATAGCACTGCCGTGTATCTGAATAGGTTTTCTTTCTGCTTTGGTTTCAGGTTTACTAAGAATTTAGAAACATATAGAATTAAATAATATTAGCCACTTCCTTCAAAAAATATTTCCGTGACCAGTTACATCATCAGTCATATACTGTAAAGTACAAAGCATGAACAATCCTAAGCTATCAACTACACTCAAATTGGAATTTATTCAATTTATCTACCAATAGATAAAAAATTCCAGAATTGAAATAGATCGCGAATGTAACCGTTTTCCAAAGAGAGAGGATGAACTAACTGAGTCATTCAAAAGTTAAAACTCATAAGAAATTTAAGATGGCTCTAAAGTTACTGTTATAGTTTGAGACAAAATTTTAAAGACATTTGGGCTAAAATAACAGAGAAAAGCAAAATAGTTTCTCGCATCGGCACTTTACGTGTACGAGTATCACCCAGTCGTATTCACTTAGTTTTACGTTCTCATATTAAAAAGCGAAGTGTCATTGTTTTTGATTAGGTTTCAAGTTAATGTACAAAATGTGTATAAACTTGGTCTTAAAATCGCTTATTTTTAGGAACACATCATTTTGAAATTTCAAAATGAATTCAACCTCCCCTCCAGGCAGCAGTTTTAAAATTGATTAAGTCTTGGTTTGCAGTATTTTTATTTGCATATATGAGTGTGAAATTAGCTTAATTTTGTTAGTGCTCTCATGCTTTCGTAAAATTGATCATACCTGAGTTTTAGAAAATTAATGATGTGCCAGTTATCTGAACATTTTTTGAATGACGTTACTGATTTTGTTAGTATTTTTTCGCTCTGATTTTAAGTCTGTTAACTTAATGTATCTTGAACTCGTGATGGTAATTGTGTAGATTGAATGAGACTTACGTGGCTTAGAAAAATATGAATTAATGTTGAGGACTAGTGCTTAGATACAATTGAGTAATGAATAGATATTCTGGGGTAAGGTTAAGTATGAATTTAGATGCTTAGTTTAAGCAATACTAGACGAAATTCCTTTCATTAGCTGTTTAGACTACGCGATTATTTGGACTCAGGAGATAGGAATGGTACTAATTAAAACCCTAACAGTTAAAAATGTGAATTGATCGACTAAAGTTCGCCAGCACTACAAGATGTATTCAATGAATTTCAAGATTTAGGACTACTAAAAACTGCCACGGTGATTAGAGCCAGTCATAGTGGAGCCTCATTTGCATGGCTGACAGCGCCGGTGCTGCGCAGCGGTAGCGCAAAAGTAACCACTTGATTACAATCAATGCTTTTTGCGAAAAACGTGTGTAGGGGCGCAGTTCAGGGTGGGCACACGGTAGCCTTGCCCGCTGTTTATCATGCTAAGGCGACCTGCTCTCGTGCCAAAGCTGCTGCTCTGATCTGCGCTGGCCGAGCTATTTTTCGCTTATTGCATAGATTTTGGTGGTAAATTTAAACTGAGTGACGAAAGTTTTTGATGTAATAGATGAAGTATAAACATCAATCTAATTCAAGAGTTCTGGAAGAGTCACAATTTGCATGAACATCTCATCCAAATCATTGAATACCAGAAATCAACTTCACCTGAAATACTTCGTTTCATGACGATGCCGCGTCCACTTTGTCTAGAAAAAATTAAATTTCTACGCTACTTTTTCGATGCGGTTAGGCGGTTACAGTCTACGGCGAAACAAGAACGAAGTCGAACGTTTACGAATCAAGATATTTGAATCTTCAAGTCGTTATTAAAGTAGCTCTGTTGTTGAAAACTTTTAAATATCACAGTAAAAAAAAGCTGGGGGTAGCAGGCACAGTTGTCCAAATTGCTTTAATCCTAAGTAAAATTAATCTTCAACGTTGACGTTAGTGCACAGAAATCAACGTGCCCGCAAGATTTGGCAGAAGAGCGTTCTATTCTTTATATATTAGGAAACTATGGATTAAAATACGCACATCAAGTGAAAACTGTGATGTTTTCTTTTCTCATATATTTGTGCGATGAACAACTTTTAAATTATTATTTTCATGTTACTGAGCTGTTGTTCTGTCAAATTCAAATGCGTTTGTCCTATTTGCAGGCTTGAAGAAAAATGGGAATCATCGGTGGTGTATAAAAAACACATTAGTGTACATATTATAGCTAATAATTATTTTATTTAACTGGTGATTTGAGTGTAATTCCAATTTTTAAATTAATAATCCGGCATCATAGGGATTATTTTTGAAGATTCTCTTTTCTGGAAAGACAGTTTAATTTTTTCATCACCAGTCAGTAATTTAGTGCACTCAAGTAATCAAATGATCCTTGAAAATGTTTAGAGTAGAAAAATTCTCTTAAATCCACTTTGAATTTCATTTGCTTGATGATTTCTGCTGTACATTGGGACAAACTCCAAAATGAAAAAATGCTGTTTTGGCTTCATCAGGAGCCGGTGTTGCTTTGCTGATACCAACTTAGTCGTAGGAAATATTTTAATGATGACCGTGTGTTGTTGGATAACACCAGTTTACCCCCTTCTTTTTAGTTGTTTTGAATATACGAGTATCTTTGAGAATTTTTTGTCCCTGCAGGCGCATGGCGACGGAACAAGTTTGGAGGGCTTGGCGACAGTGAGGTGACCAAGACAAATTGTACAAGAATGCAAAAAGGGTTATTATGTAACTTCTTGCTTAAATTTGAGACCACTGTGTGTGGCAACACAGGATTTATTAGAACGTTGATTGTCCCTGGAGACGGAGATTAATTAAAATGTGCAACAAAATGTAATCGAAGTATGCAAATTTCAGTTAATTTAGCAGTTTTTGAGCTCATGTAATAGAAGTATGCTTCGTCACACTTACTTTATGACTTGAAATGTACATACTTCTAGAGAGTGACTAAGAGGAAAGAATACCATTATAATATCGATGAGATCACTGGAACATGAGTTGATTTAAAAATTTAATAGCTAGCTTTTGTTTCATTCCCATATAAACTCCAAACAATTACCAAAGCCCATCAAAATTTTGGTAACTCAAAAGCGGAAAAAATAACGAACAGGACAGCTTGTGGTTGGTTTCAACAGCAGCAGCTCCTCATGCAGTAGCACCAGCATGCACTGCTGAATTTCTATACTTGAGTAACACTGGATCATTCGATCACACACCTACAACACCAGAGGGGACTTCAGCTCAGGCGTGCCTGGAACGCGACAGTTGAAGGTGACGGACGTTTCTGGCTCTTTTCATATTTGCTCAGGATGTGGGGGCTATGCAAAAATTTGCGTGTTGTGATTAATCACAATTGTTTAAAATTAATTTGTGATTATTATGGGGACACAATAATCATCCAATTAAAGACACAATTGACACAATTAAGTTAGAAACGCACTTGAGTTATAGAGTGAAAGTAGGTAGTTCTCCAACGTATTTCTACGTTGTATCCTGGGTAAAAATAGTCACTTGAGCGTTGTTTAATTTGCCCTTCCATTACTGATCCTCCGAAGATACATAGGAATTACATAAAACGACTGGTAAGCTAATGATTCAACGACCGAAAAAGGTTCAATACATTTTTAGCAGTTAAATTTCAAATGATGTTGAGTTTGATTCCATTTGAAATGTTATAAATGAAAAATTTTCAATTGTCCATGACAGAGAAATAGATACCCGCAGTACTTGAATTTCATTTCAACAACCTCAACAATTACGCAGTGAGGAAAATTACGTAGAGCAGCCCGTATTGGAAAGATAATTTCATCATTGCTTCTCTGACGGCGCAGAAAAGAGGTAAAGCGAGGAAGGTAGGACCAAAAATGAAATTGTGAGGTACTTATCAATATGAACTGGACACATGAAGCTTGCTGAACTCTCACTTACAAGCTTGCTGGATTTGCATGTGCGATTCACGACTTCGAACCTGAACCAATTTTACAAACGACTGCATCTGAGATTTGCAACTGCATTTGCGATTTGCTCTGTAGTATTGACAAAGAGAAATAAGTAATACAACGTAAGTTGCTCAATTACAATTATAAAGAGGGAAAAATAACGTGTAATGATTCCAGCCGTGCGCTAACAGGGGTACCTATTTTCTTTATATTGCATTAATGCTCGTACGACTAAAAAAGCATGAGCATCTCAGTATTTTCAAGGTTCACTGTCTTAGTAATGGATCTTCTCATGAAAGCGAGAAAAGTCAAAATAGAAAAACAACTATTCAGATAATCGTACTGGAGCAATACTTGTGCTGCATGAAGCTCATGATAGAAATTGAGGATGAAAGACGTGAAGTCTTGGAAGGATAGTTCCAATGTTCTATCCGGAGCTAAAAATCAGTTATTAAAATTAATCTCATTGATTTAGGAGACGAGCTGACCAGGAGATGTGATCTTTTATGATCGTTTCGCATCTAAAAGCAGATTGCAGTGAGTTACTAAGCGAGTTCATCAGCGTACCCTATAGAGCTTCATTTTATTGCATCACAAACTACTCATTTTTTGCCTCCCAAACCTGCCTCGCGAGTTGTGGTCCAGTTTTTTGAAGCTCACCAAACGCTAATGGGTAAACTCTGCGTTGTTAAGTATGGCGCTTCTGTACAGTACATAGCAACACCTGAATAAAATGGGGTGAAAATTCTCCCTTTTAAGTAACTTGTGGAATTCGCAGAGAGTACCTAAGGTCAATTATCTTGAAAGTTAAGTCCGTGTTCACTTCGAGCCATCCTTGGATTGGTTCTATCTCTGATTTTCTGGATCCGTAGTTCAACGAGACTTTTCATTCGCTGTTCAAGGTCACGGTGACCTTGATTTTGATCTAAATTGCTCTTTGCCTCTCTCTGACTTCAATATGAACGCTATTACTCAACATTCTCCAGGCAACGTCGTAGGTGCCTTCATTTTGCGGTGGTACTGGCTCAACTTTGCAACCATGTCCTCGTCGACCTTGACTATGACTTCAAATTCAAGATTACTACCACGGACGGCTCCGATAACATCAACTCCCCTCTGGCGCCAGCCCATCCAAAACAGGCTGCGCTACGGGCGTTGTGTTGGGGAGGTGGTGTATGGTGCGTTCTTAAGTGCAGTATGGCGCAGTGATTTATTTATTTTAGGTACAGTTGATGCACGAAATTTAATCAAAGAACACGAACTGAGGAGTGTTGCAGAGTATCCAATAATGATCAGTATAGCAATTGGAAACGTATATGTAAAGATAGAATTATGAAAAATTCATGAACGGTGCAGTTCATGAATGTATTTAGGCAACAGCCGATAGAACAGAAGGCAAAAGGGAGGAAATCCTTTCTAAAAATCCAAATCACAGCTCAAAAAAATTTTCAGAAAATATAAGGAATATTTTCTTCACGGTTGCAATGAAAGAGTATTGTAGTCATGACATGCAGCAGTGAGTTTTACGTTAGACCAGCAGAAGTGTGATGGTGAAATTATTTAATTGCGCTGCGTATGTTTGGAAACATGACCCAATGTAACTGAACAAGTTAAATATTCTCTTGTATTTATGTGAATAGCGTCTAGCTGGATACATCATCTCTTATTATTATTTTGTATTAATACTTCAGTTCAGCAGTTACTGCATTTAAGGCGGTAGAGAAAGAGATTTGCCGTCAAAGGAGAGATTTATATTCATTTCCGTAGGAAAATCCATTTTCTAATCAACGAATATTTTGCTTGGAAAAAAATCCGTACCTATATTTGAGTTGAATGCGCTTTCGAATGTTAAAACTGCTAGAGCCAGCTAATAGAAAATAAAATAAGCAGATCAATTAAAATATACGCATCTACACTCTCAAGACGGCCTTAGTGAGATTAAGCGATGCTACCTGAATTCGTTCTTCGAAAATCATTTTTTTTGTTTGGATTATGTCTTTAAGCGTTTGCAGGCTGAGAATTTAAATTCGTAATATTGAATCAAATGAACCAATTAAAAATTATAACTTCCTTTCATTAAATTTTTAAGAAGTACACCGACATAACGGTCAAAAAATCACATTTGAAAGTTTGATCGATTTTGAAGCTCTGGAGCTGCGGAATATTACGGTTTGTGTAGAGAGGGACAAAATCGTTTATCTTCGGAGAAAAATGGGCATGTTACGACTCTGATATGAATGAGTACACGATAATACTGTAAAATCATAATACCACACATCTTCGAACCAGCTGCTTTATAATGTTGTAATGGATGTAGTAGAATTCTTGCGTGAAGGACGATTGAAATGCTCTCTAGATTTTCCTTTGCTCCTACTCGGCTGCCTGTGCGTGACTGATGATGACAACTTGGGACTTGGGTAGCAACCAGAGAACGAGCCATTCGGCTCGTTTGTGTTTCGTGTCTGGATTTGTTCTGTATTTTGTTATCAGTATCAAATTTGTTACTGTTAATTTTGTTGTTACTTTAATTTCGTTATCACTGTTGATTTTATCATGACTAAATTTTGTCATCTTTGTTAACTTTGTTATCTCTGTGTTCAGTTACGAAGAAAAACGAATCAAAATAGGCCACCCGCAAAATGACCGTTGTATGATATATCACGTACTGTTGCCAAATTCTTCGATAGCGCCAAACTAATTATAAAGGTTTTTGTCATTATTTCGTAAAAACCTTGAACGCATTTTTCGCCATGTACGGTGATTAGCGAAATATTATTTTGAGCCATTTTTGGCTAATGCTAATATTTTTGCACACCGTGTCAATGTGCGTGCAGCACATAGTTGGAAATTGATAACTTTTTGATTTCCCAAATTTTGTAGCATTTACAATAAGCTAATTACATCGCTCTAAATTTTCCTCCTTAAAGACTAAACGATGAATCTCTTCCTGTCGCTGACTTGGCACTGAATACAGAGAAGATTTAGCTGTGGTTGAAAATGAAGAAATGTGTCTCAAAAAATTGTACTCGCCCCTGAACTGACGATTACTCATGTATTTTTTCCAGGTTCCACTAAAATTTATTTCATGATAATAAATTTTCTTAAACTAGCGTTCTTTTATTTGATTTCACTTATCAAACTTTATATCTATGGCAGTGAACACACAAAAACAAAATATATGAGTACTAAGCGTGAGTACATTTTTTTGTGATACTCGTTATTAATGTAGATACGGGCAGAGCTTAACTGTCAAACTCAGGTATGAGGCTTAGGTTTTCACTCACGCTCAACGTTATCAATAGCTTTTCTTATTTTAAATTATTTTGTGTACCTATTTGGGTATTGCAATATAGTAATGTCACCTCAGCTGTGACATATTTCATAATGACTTATTTTACAAAGGTATTTTCTGCGCAAATTAAAAATATTCATGTGACGCTAGCAAGGTCAATTCGTTATACCACTGGAACAATTTAGCTAACTCGAGCAGAGCATAGGACAAATCTATTGCGCTCTTAAGCAATCGTAAAGCGATGTTTTGACAATAGCTGTGCAGATACGAGCACATTTCCCTTCGTGAGACATCAAACACGTCAGCAAACCTGTACGGCCTGCCACCGAAATGTCTCCTTTGCTTGCTGTTTCAATCTGACATTGGCCTAGCACAGGACCAAGGGTATATGGGATTAATTTCCTTATTATACGTACAAAATTGATCAATACAACAAAAACTGATCAGTGATAACGAAAGAATTATTCAGTGATCAGCAAACGCTCACTTAAAGATTAGTTTCATTAGCAAATGAAAATGGTTTGCAAATTTGTCCAGTTCGCAAACTGCTTCACGTCAACACCTTAGCAGGAATTTATCCGTAAGATAGTTTGCTATTCACTTCATGGTTAGCTAGCTCACTGCTCTCTAATGCCAAAATCACTTACATAAGGATCAAAAATATAATCAAAATTAGAATCGGTACCTGAATATGAAACTTTCTCAGCAAAATCGAGCATAAGGAAGAGCGCAGCTACCACTCAGATGTTCAGGTGACGCTCTACACAGCCCTTCTGCTCACACAAGTACTGAGCCAGTTTCAGAGCTAAGAAGCAACCACTTCTCCCAAACATCCTTTTATTTTTGCCAACCGTTTATGCAAAGTATTTTTATCCTCATTCACTTTATGCATAAAAAATAAAATCTGAAACTCCTCCTATCTGAACATTGCAAACCAATGGGCAGCTGGCACCGCCTCCTCATCTCCTGTATAAAAGAGAAGTGGCACGAGAGCAAGGTCACAATCCAGACCTAGAACTTGCACGGTAAGTTACCTTAACGTAGTACGTGAGGGTGTGATAGATCAGAATCCTAAATGCAAATTTATTTTTACATTTTTTATTTTTAGTTTTGAAAAACTTTGATCATCATCATTCTTCCTCCATTAAATCTCGATTGGGGGATAGAGTTCAGATATGAACATTCCTGAAGTATTAACGCGGGTACCTCCTTTTCCTCCTTCAAATGCATTGCACATGGCGAGAAAAAAAGAGCTTAAGACATTTAATTTTTTCTGGTTTTCTTCTCGCTTGCCGCAATTTTGCATTGTCATGACTTTACGTTGTGGAGAGTTGATAGGATCGTGCCGTAAGGGAAAAGTTTCTAGCCTGAATATTTGGAACATTAGATATTTGTATGAAATTTCTTTTCAAGTAGGTTTATACGCGATGGTTTGTTGAAGAAATCTTTGTGAAATAATCCGTCTTGCAAATCTTTAAAACATGTTTCTTGGATGAATTGATGAGTTGTTGTGATATTGCTGTATGGAAAGGACACTAGCGAATAAAGGTAATAGATGACGTAGTATATACAGTATATATATGAAAGCGCTTACTTTGTCTATAATATTCCTGGATATGTTTAGTGCTGGCCAATCTAATGTTTTGAAACAGAAACTGACAGCTTGAAAATTTTTTACGAGAATTGATAATGATGACAAAATGGCTTGGCACAGCCATAGATGACGAACCAATGACCTCTCTAAATTCTTTCTCATTTTCTTTCTAAAATATTTACTGCTTTGTTATTTTCGTGACTTTAACTCGCGTTATCTATAGCCAAGATCTCAAGAAGCTTTCTTGCAGAAATCTACTCGTATTACCAAGGCATACTCTCAAAACAAGAGGTTTTTATATTTTAATGGTTCTTATATTTTAAAGGCTTTTATATTTTTAAGGTTTTCATATTTTAACACTGATTTGTTATAATTGGTACCAAATTCCTTTTTTTAACTAAGTGTACTCTTCGCTGTTCTTAAAATGACCACAATCTGGTTCATTAAATGCCCAACTAAAACAAAAATTGAAATTTTAGTTTCCAAAGCTCAGCTCACGTGCTTGGTATGCTCTAAAATATTTATTATTGAAGTAGAAAATTATGTATGAATTGTAAAAAATTGAAGCTTGTGATTCACTTATGAGTGATACTATAATGTTAGTCTGGAAAAACTTTGATTTTCTTTAAGCCTCTTTATAATTTTTTATAGCGACGTAATTTTGAGTGCCACTAAATATTCTAAAGTTTCATAATTAGTGGGCGACATGCAAGCTAATTAGCATACGCATATTTTTGCTGGGGCGATGAACTTTTATAATTTGCTGTCAGCTGAAACATTAAACAAGGCTTATTTTCTTGTGACTTGATGTCCAGCTTTTTCGAAGGCTGACGATAAATTCCATTAATTTCACCTCATCAGTACTTCGTTAAATGAAGAGCAAGGCGTTACTTTCTCTTGAGCTCTCCCTTACTTAATTGTCAAATTGAATCCAGAGTGACTGTGCATCCTACACTAATTATTAGCAGCTCATAGTTGGTTGAAAACCAAGAGTACGCATAAGCTATCAATGACCAGCGCTTAAATTTCGAAAGTACGCGCTTGTATTTGTTGTTGTTGCTAACATGCCTGCAGCAATAGTTACGTGCAGGATGTCCTTTTTTATTTAAATGAGAAAGAATCAATCAATGAATTTTATTTAAATGAGGAAGAATAAATGAGAATTTCAATTTGAGAAAGAATCGGCAACTGATGCCTGTTGCTCGGTAGCTTGCAAATACCGTGGACAGCTTTACATGGGCTTTGGCATTACTCAATTAAAGCTGAACTGCTCGCTTTTTGGATGGTGAAACACAGAGCTGGCTCTGTCATCACAGGACTCATGCATGCCGGTATGTTGTCCAAGTGGAATCATGGAATCATGGGTAAATAAATGTCTTAACACAGCAATACTTTATTGTGCTAATATACTCAAATTAAATCCACGAAATAGTTGTGCGTCTACTTAAGGTCGGTCCAAGAGAAGAAAAGAAAGAAAGAAAAACATTTTATTTCCAATAAAGTATAACATGAAATGTTGATACATTGGTTTTTAAAGCACCTTAACATCAACATCCTTAACTGATAATAACACATTGGCATCGTTATACACGAGTAAAATGGTGAAAAAAAAAAATGATTGACAGGAAAGCACATAAAAAATGAATTCCTTTCCTTTGCCTAATCTGATTTTAAACAGTGCATTTGAATATAGGTTATTAAAAGAACACAATCCTTGTAACGCTTAGTTGAAAGTGTATTCGTTTGTGCTCATTTGAATTGAAATAAAGACAAAAATCGCGTTTAAATACCTTAACACAGAGACCCTCAATTGCTATTCATACATGGTTATCGTAATACCCATGTTAATTAAGTGTTGAGACAAATGATTTAGATCCTTAATTGCTCTTCATACATGGTTATCGTAATACCCATGTTAATTAAGTGTTGAGACAAATGATTTAGATCCTTAATTGCTATTCATACATGGTTATTGTAATACACTTGATAATTGTTAAAAACATAATTCGAAGGAAAGCACGAAAAAATGAGTTCCTCTTTGTCGCGGTAGTCGGATTCTGGTAATGCATTTAAAATACAGGTGACTAAGAAAACCATAATTCATGTGACGCATTGCTGAAAACCCTCTCGTTAGTGCGTACTCGTATTGAATTATGAGCATGAGAACATAGGATCTAGTGATACGAGTTTGAGGGATTGATGTTAGAAGTAAAATGGGCAGATTTGATTTATTTTGCGTCTAGAACTATGAGGTAGACAGTCGGGATTTGAGACAATTTTTCACACGGACGCATCATCTAGTGGGCCAAGTGGTGAGTTTCGGAAGAACATAGTATTCACTCTAACAAAACAAAAAATTGCAATGAAATTTCTTATGCTAATAGTGCTGGCGTAAAGAGTTCATCGAAGTCAAAGACATGAAAAGGATTGTTGTACAATGCTAGCCGTGACATTTTCAACATCGGTGGAGCTGTACAAAAAATTCCCTAGCCAGAGTAGTGTTGTCATAATGTATTCACGAGTGTAAGAAAGTAAGAAGAGCAATTTAAGACCAGAATTAGAAGATTAAAAAATGATGTTCTTTAAAGTTATGACATTCTTCGAAACCTTGGCCCTTTTTTTTAAATGTTTTCATGAAACGAAAAAAGAGAAAAAAATGCTAAAGTACCCTCACATTAACATCCTTTCTTTGCAATAATTAATTTAGTTTTAAAAATGCTTATAAATATAATCAACTAAGAAAAACATCCCTGTGACACATAATTTAAAACACTCTTGTTAGGGTGCGCGTATATTGGATTATCAGTCCATTACATTTGCGGCATAGCTGGAGCAATACGAAAAGTTAGCTACCGAAAATGATTTCGTCTTAATGTACTCACGGGCGTAGGAAAGTAAAAATTGCCGATGAATTACGCCGCACGTGTAAATGTTTTAATATGAGCGAAAAATGCTTTCAAATATCTTGAAATTTAGACCATGACTTGAAATCTACACATGAGGACAGTAATACTTATTCCGGTTAATTTCTAAACAAACAAATGGTTGGGAGAAACGCACATTTTTAAAATGCATTTCCTTTCGGCGCGTTGGTCTGATTTTGGCAATAATATGCTATTCTGCGGTTGCCGACATTTTTATAGATTTATTTCTAGAAATCCAACTTTAATATTTGTTCGGTCACTTGTGCTACTATTCAGACGTTTGAAACTCATGTTCGATTAAAGTAACAACACTGTTTCAACAAAAATTAAAAAATGAGGAAACATCTGCTTTTTTCCCAATTTACGTACTCGCAGGTTAACGTATTGCCAAGAAAAAGTTCTTTTATTCCCGTAAAATTTCAAACGGAGTTATTGGTAAACACATCATTGGAGAGCAGTATTAGTTACAGACCCTTGGAAAATTTCGTGCCAAAGTGAAATCATCAGTAACATCAGTTTATAAAAATTCCCAGCAAAAGTTTGTCACAAAATATTTCATAAAGTAACCGATCAAAATATTTCTTTCCCTCCGAAAGTTGTAAGGACAATAATAATTCTAATTAACCCTATTAAACAAGTTTGTTCTTATATTTGAAGCACAGTTGCTGTAAGGCAAATGTGCCTGTGAGGTGCTGAACTGAATTTGAGAGCATGATGTGGTGAGAAGTCATCACCTTTAATATTAAAGAGATTGGAAAGTTGAAGACTTAAAACGTTGATGAAAGAGAAAGAAATATCTTGGCTATCTGCAGAAGTAACAACAATTCCTATCTTGTACATACAGTATGTAAAAAATTTGTATTGGTATCCCAAATGGTATATTTTAAAACATTTTCCAGTTTTCAGCTTTGCTTTGATTTCATTGTCTTTTGCAGTTCTGTAGGTTTTATGTCTATTTATTTTCGTTTGAAATAACTGTTGGGATTCACATTTTGTTAAGTTGATTCAGGGAAGTAGAGACTTTGATCACGTATCAATATTACATATTTCTATGAGGGAAGCTGTTGCTGATAACTGCAGTTTAGATATACCACTTGTTGATACTGAGACATACAAATGTTTAATAAGAAGTTCCCGATCAAACACCGATGCTGAATTACAAAGTTATAACGACCGGTTATACCCAAGTGACTTCTTCGTCGCCGAATTGAACATCTAATGATATGAACGTTAAATAGCATGAACATTTTAGATCAGCAGCAGTTTCACCCTAACAGCCCGCAATTTTCCCCACCCCTCACTTACTCAGTCACTGGGGAAGCGGTTGTAGGGACTTCTTCGTCGGAACTGAAGCCCAAAATTCGGTCAGCGCTCGAAAAGTCGATTTCACAGGATTCTGGATTGTTTTTCAGGGCATTTTTGAGGCAAGCCCAGTTGCGCAGGGACAGCTCACAGTTCACGTAGGTCTTTAGTCGCAGCAGGTCTTCTGGGATGCGAGAGTTGTCTCTTTGGTTCACAGGAACGCATTGCTGCAAAGAAAATTGATTTAGCTTTGATGTTATGTGAAAATATGTGTAAAAGTGAATTTTGACTCGTACATGCGATCAAATACTAAAAAGATTGTTTTCAATTTTTTTATTATAGTTTAAGCATGCTCGCTACTTCTATTCAAACTTCTGTAACATTTGCGAGTATGAAAAGTTATTTGATGGCTGTTTTTAAGCTGAATTATTTATATTTGCTCACAGGCACGCATGATATGGTAAATTTTAAGTATAAGAAGCGTCAGCTAAATCATTCGAATTCACATTTAAAATTATTGAAAAATAAAAAGTTTGAAAAGAAAGCGAATGAGATTATATTGAAATGTGTAAGTTAATTAGAGCGCAGTAGGATGAAGATTGAGTAGTAAATTTTCTCAAGGTTCTCTTTAACCATGTCCACACTGGAGGACACTGCAATGCTGCGTGCGTTTCATTTTATTTGTAGATGCGGTGCGCAGTGCGTAGCAGCCATTGTTGTGGCTGAAAATGCTGGTAAAGATACTTTTTTAAAAATTCGGAGGTTTTATTTGGCAACTGAGGCTTTAAAGAACTCTCTGTGTCAAAACTGCCTGTGTACGAAACATTTTAAGTTGACTTGTAGAGCAAAACGTGATTAACTGAAAGTGCTCACATACTAGATTGAATTTTATCAGTAAGTTACTATCTCTAGCACATGACCTGCAGAAAATGAACAAATGAAAATTTAAGAAAAATATACGATTTTCGAGGTTAGGGAATTCACACGTACATCGTGACAATTTTATGTGATCGAACATTTAAACCAATATCAACTAAAGGAAGATTCATGCGTGCCAAAGACATTACATAATTCATTTAAAAGCTGAAATTATTTGTTAATTGATTTACTGAGAACGAAGACAATTGTACATTTCATAATTCACTGAGAACGAAGACAATTGTACATTTCATAATTCACTGAGAAACACTAAAAATGGTTTACTCACAGCGAGCTCGTAGCACTGGTCCACAGCCGTCAGAATGTTGGCCTGGAGTGACGGAGAGAGGCCCATCGATTTGTAACCCGCCACAATTTGTCTCAAGTTGATGTTGTCGTGTTCGTCACTCTGGTGTAACATTTTAACTTAGAACATACATATATCATTGATATTAGTGCGCTAAACTTAAGTAGCATCCAACTTAGACATGGCAGCTGAAGTTAGAAAATAAAATGAAGACCACAGCACTTACGAAGTTTCATAAAATTTAAACCAAAACTTAAAGGAAGGGAAATAAATCTTGCATGAGCTAAATATTTTTGAAGATACTTCGAAAGAACAATTTCAAAAGGAGATTAAATTTCTTTCAACAAACGCGGGAACTTTACATGATCTAAGTTGGTAATTTTTAAGGATGTTAGTACAACCGAAATAATCACACCGAAATGTTATTCAAAATGATATTCAAGATCGCAAAACTAATGAAGCGATATTTTCTGTTTGGATGTCCGCTGGATATTATTAGCAATTTCTGTAAATTAATTTTAGTACTCACCAGCCCGACTCCCGAAAGACACATCTAAGTGTGTCAACAAGGGGCGCATAAAGCTGTATGTGAACGCTGCTTTCTATACTGTTGGCGCTGCTTTCCGTGATGTTGCTGTTGCCTTCCGTGGTGTTGGCGCTGCTTTCCGTGGTGCTGGCGTTGCCTTCCGTGGTGTTGGCGCTGCTTTCCGTGGTGCTGGCGTTGCCTTTCGAGCTGTTGGCGTTGTTGCCTTCCGTGCTGTTGGTGCTGCTTTCCGCGCTGTTGAAGCTGTTTTTTGTGCTGTTTGCAGAAAATTCATCCTAAAAGTTAGATATTCTGTAGTGAGATTCAGACGAAACAATTTGAAATGAACCTGAAAGGTCATTAATTACTGTTAGATATTTGTGATCTCATTTAAATGACCACTTTCACTCTCAAGATGAAAACAAAAAGATCATCTCCAGACGCCTCCTACAGATTTAAATATAATAATCTATACCCTGTGAGTTGAGATCACTTCGGCTTCAATGATCCATGTCAGCTGGTGGACTTACACTTCACTGACTGACGTCAGATGGTGGACTGTCTTTTGACATTTTTTAGATTAATATAAAAATTAAACTTTCAACAATAACCAGAACCGACATTTCCTGCATAGGGAAGTGTGGATGTAATGAAACATTCATTTACAAGTCACTGATGTCAACGTTTTCCACAAATCTTTCGTGACACAAATCTAACTGATAAATAAAGACGTGTGTAAACATATCGGATCTAAAATAGAATTTTAAAAATTAGGAAATGACGACGTGTTCAGCATTGAGTTTACATGCACGTACAGTTTTACATGTACTTACGAATAATTTCTCCCAGCGTAAGAACTCAAGCGACTCGAACGTCAACTCAAAGTTGGGAAGTGAGGAAGCATTGTAGCACCCGTTGAATGTGCTCTGGACATGCTTCACAAACAGTTGCGATATGTTCTTTCTGAGGCAAGAGTCCATGACCTGCAAATATCCCTATGGTTCAAAACAACTTAATGGTTACAACCATGCCTCTTACTGGCTAGTCTAGAAAAGCGGGACTCTCAGTCAACCAGTCTCGTTTCCTTTTTAGTAAAGCCGTAAAGCTACTGTCGTAAGTTTGTCATTTTCGTACGCCAAGACAGGGATGTGATTAAATTATTTTACACTTTATCATCGTAGAAAATTTATGTCTTTAAAAACGAACAGATGCTCTAAAGACATACACCACACTCGGCGTTATCAACACGCGAAACATGGATTTGATATCCAAGTGAAATGAAAGAGGTGTCAACAAGCTGCTCTCATCAACAGCTGCAGCATTGACGATTAGCTATTTCTGAAAGATCAACAACGAGACCTAAGATGGACTTCGCTAATTGGTGCTTTGCATTGGTCCCCTCAATAAAGATAATGTGAGAAAATAGTAGACATTACAATCATATTTTGCTTTGCAAGTTGCCAAAAATACTCCAACAAGATTAATCGCTTTAGAAGTCGGTGGATGGTGTACACAAGAGTCATTCCAGCATGTTACGTTAGTAAGTCTGACAAAGCAATTAGATCAAAATATAGTACGGTATTGTGTCTGTATGTTTGATAATGGTCTCTCATAGTAAAAGCCGCCCAGAAAAACATTTAAAACAGTCAATTGAATAATAACATTCTCAGCATTGGAAGCCCCTAATAAAAGTTAAATTTTTTCCTGCAAAACGCTGTAATATTTATGAAATTTAAATACAGTCGACCAAAATTTTTTCGTGGATCAGTTCCGTAATTGCAATATTTGACCATCACGGAAATCAACACCCTGTATCTCATTCAGTATATCGTCTACTGCTTCTTTTTAATGGAGCTCACACATTGTAGATTTTGCTGATCGAGAGGACTGCATTTCAAGCATGTAAGAATATACGCTGATTCTAATGAAAGTGCACAATTACATTTGCTCACAAAAGTCAGTGTTAGATGATAGATAAAAATTTATCAGTGTTTTCATAGAAATACAAACTGCTCATCAAAAACATTGTCAACTACCCATAGCTATAATGCCTGTTTATTATTAGCTAGAAAAGATATTTTTGCAAATTAACCACAACGTACCTCGAGTGCCTTGGACTTAGTCCAGAGGTAGTCCAGGCTGTAGAGTTGAGCTGAGGTGACCGACAGCGCGGTCATGGCGGTTATCAGAGCTGAAAGTCGCATCACGCATTTCCGTTGGTTGGTTCTGTTATTTGAAGGCTAGAAATATGGTAAGAAGTATTAGTGTCACCTTTCTGATCGAAGTTGAGTTAAAAGAGTTTGTTAACCTAGAGCTCTTGAATGTTGGTCAGAGTAATATCATAATGTATAGCAGCTTGCTGCCATGATCAAGTTCTTAATTTTTTTTTTCATAATCAAGTGGTCAGTAACTTGTTACCATAATCAAGTGATCAATAACTTATTACCACAATCAAGTGATCAACAATAGGTTACCACAATCAAATGATCAGCAGCTTGATACCACCTGCAACTAGTAATAATGATTAAGTTTTCAGCAACTGGTTACCATAATCACGTTTTCACCAACTTGTCACCAAAATCAAGAGATCACAAACTTGTACTCACAATCAAGTGATCAGCAACTTTTTCCCATAATCACGTTTTCAGTAACGCAGCGTATCCGAGCGTACTTCGCAAGTGGTAGAACACAAGAGAAGTAAAATTACAGAAACACTAACATTTGCTGTGCAATATCCTGATAAACAAGTAGTTGTGCAACACTGTCATACACGCAACCCCCATTTTTAGAGTTAAACTTGCTATGCTAAGCGTACCTGTTTCCTTGCTTAACTTCAATGGTGTTCGCTTGCGCGAGCATGTTGCCTCTATTTATATGCCAGCCCGTCAGGTGGCTCCTCTCGTTCTGGTTGTGACCTTCAACAGCGCTAACAAAGACATTAAAGTTTGAGAACTCAGAGTACTTTTCGAGGACAGAAAACCTGATTGATCTCGAGTTAGAGCATTCACGGGTAGTTATAGGAGGTGCTAGCTGTTTTTCTCTTTGGTTCGAGCTTTCTGAATTCTGAGATTTAAACGGTATTCAGAGTTCCTTCGCGTAGAAAAAAAGATTGAAATTACAATCCATTGGGAGATTTTTAAATCGTCTGTATTTGGGGAGAAAGTCATCTGGTAGTTTTAAAGTGTAATGCAGGTGACTTGTTAATGACATATCAATCGTTGAATAACCTACGTTTTCAAATGAGTTGATAAGCTACAATTTTTTTAAAACTCTTAACGTCTTGAAATGAAGAAAAATGCATTACATTAACCACAGTAAAAAAGGTAAGACAGTGATCACTAGTACTCACCAAATCATTAAAGTAGTTTATCACGCTTATGATTTCACTTCAAACCAAATAGAAAAATTAAATGTTCTCAATATATATTTCGGCTTTATCTTTCTGTAGATGCATATCCTGATCTGTGTATTTGATTATTTTTCCTTAGGACTATTTTGTGTACAAATGCCTATTTCACACCATGTTCATTTTTGCATCAGAATCGGCGCCAAAGTATTAAAAAAAAAAGTGTTAAGTTTTTAAATAATATTTTTTCACTGTTTACAGACTCCGTTGTTTTATAGGTACACTTCAAAGTTGCAAATTTGCAAACCCACGCTGATTGGCTTGAGGTTGCGGATTCTATTTGAATTCTAATAAAAATTATCAGTTTCGGTAGGTAACTGCGCATGGAACTAAACGGCAAGCACAGCACTCCATTTACGTAAGTACATAAACCCAACATCAAGCGCACGCGGAAAATCGTTCTAATTTGATTTTGTGTCATGGAATCGCTTGAAAAAATGTTTCGAATGGGAATTAATGTTTTTGGCAAAATCTTGAAGCGTGAAACTTGCTGAAAGAAAGATATTTTAGATACTTTTTAAGAAAATTATAATAACTTTTTGATTCATTTCGTTGATGTCCATCATCTGCTAAAATATCATTTCAAAATAATTTCTTCTGCTACTGATACCTTGATAATAAAACGGCAGAAAATAACTACACACTGAAAATAGTCTGTAGTCAAATAACATTGGGGTACACCATGGCAAAATTAAATGGTTGGTTCACGGTTTGAACAACGCTCGAGATGCTTGGCTAGGTTAGGATAAGTAGGGCTAGGTTGAGTTAACCGGAATGAATTTGGAAAATATTACCTAATAATCATTCGCCAGCATTTTCCAAAGCCCTAATTAATCAAAACATCGTAAGGGGAATTATGGGAGCAATTTTTCGTCTGGGCTTAAAGGAAGGCGTGTATGGCGACGATGTGAAGTTTCGATAGCAAAGAAAAGTGAAATTTTTTAAAAACCAAAAAACTTCCAATATGCTCATTTCACAGTCCATCATGGAAGCAACAAATGAAAATTTTATGCTACCAGGAAATCAGAATTTTTGCTATGAACTCCCACCATGCGTGTGAGTTTTACCTTTTTTGATGCAACTTCTGTTGAAAATATCTAGTTAAAATACGATATCAACACTAATACGAAGAGCAATAGGTGCTGTATTATACAAACAGCATGTCAGATACAACAGAGGTACAGCAACACGAGTGTAAGTTCTCAACGAGCGATTGATGGGTACTGGTTCTCAGGAATTTAGTTCTTGAGCTTTTTCGTAGAAATGCAGTACTTGTCGTTGATCTTTTCTCTCCGCTGGCCCTATATTCATATTATACTTCTATCATTGCAAGCTAAACCAGTTTGAAAAACTGATGCGATGGCAAAAACGTTGGAACTCATCTTTCAACCGAGAGTGATTGAGGGTTATGCGGACACTTCGATCGCAATATCTGCGGGGAGATCTTGACGATGTCATGCAGTCGGCAGCGGGCTCCAAGTGCTAACTGAGTTCATGTCGTACAGGAGTTGAAAGCGTGGAGTCAGAGTCGGAAGTCTCAGGACTTGTAATGTTGAGGCTAGAATTAATTAAAATCCATTAACCCGATTTCCAAACCGTACTTCAATTCAATTAACCCGTACTTCAATGGATTTGTTGCTGCAGTAAAAAAAAGTCTTTGCTTTCCCACGTTTAGTAATTTATAGACTGAATTGAAAGGTAATCAAGCAAAATTGTCAGTTAGATACAGTTTAATGATTGAGTAGTGTTTCTAAGCCTTTTTTCAAGTATAGAAAGTTAAAGCCGGAAGTTGATATCGAATTAATTAAATCTGTGAAGCATCTAAGTCAGACATATTTATACCTCGCTGATCAAGTATTCTGCAACCTTAAATTTGCGGTGTGGGAAAATGCATGTTTTTACATCCTACCATCCAAGATATTTACATTTTCTTGACTGTACGATTGTGGACATGGCTTGCGAAGTTTCTATCTAGGGCTACCAGAACGACTCGCACGCAACGAGAGGAGCCAAAAATTGTGCAGCGGATGTTGCGTGTGAAACTCTCGGAAGAATTCTTTATAGAAGTACGGAGCTCCAAAACTCATGAAAAAAAGGCTATGACTGACTTAAATACAAAAATTACAAGTTTGTTTCACTGCATCATGGATGAGGATCTTGATCCAGATTTTGTATTTGATTTTAATCAACACTAAACTTTTTGTTCCATTTATAACTTTTTTACTCTGCATTGAAACATGCTACTTTTCAATGCGCTTGCACAAAAATCATTTCACTCTTTTTATCTGTAATATTCTGTGAGTTTATCATGTGAAAAGAAATAGATTTATGCTGTAGAGCATAATTTCACCTAATCGGTGAAATAAAAGAGAAGAGCTTCTTTGCAGCCCAACTTTTAGAAATAGGGGTTGGTTTAAAACAACTTTTTTTACCGCTTCAATTAAAATTTTAGTCAAAATTGTCAATTCTAATTGGTCAAAATTTAGTAAATTGAAAGTTTTCTTTCAGACGTTCGGACTCGTAACTCAATAGTCCTGAGTAGAATTATTTCCTCTGTTTTTCTAACAACTTTTGAGAAATACGCTTCATTGTTAAAACATTTCAGTCTGGAGGAGTATTGTCTGTAGATTTTGAAACACTGTTGCTCAGGCAAAATTACTAAAAACATCAGTTGAGGTACATCATAAGCTTTTGTTCATTACCCCAATGAAGTTAGGAGAAGAATTATTGTAGTCGCTCATAAAGTTGTCAGGCTAATATTAGTAATACTATTTTGTAACTTTTTATCAATTCTTAGAACGCTGTTGCCGTGAGACAAAAATATACAAAATTGTCTGAGAGACCTTAATGTTTTCATACGTGTAGGATCTAATTCACGCCTACATGTGGAGAGCATTGAAGTCAGGGCTTTTCCAGGTCGTTCGACTTCGCATCTCCCGTACTCTACGACCAAATTCGTTTTACAATGTTTATCATACACGAGTAGTAGCACTTCTTTATGGTTACTACAAACAGGTCATAAACATTGGTCTAAAAAGGGATACACAAAGTTTACACGAAAGATTATGCAATTCATGAACAAAGAACAAAAAAGAGAAATCGACAAAAAAACCCATAGTGCAGAGACACAGACCGGTGTGCAAACATATGCTACATAGGCGGAGGCAACCGAGTCCTGGGCTAACTAATGTGAAGTGACAAGGACAAGCCAAGAGGCAACGAATTCAAACCGATTTGTACATAGAGGGTCGCGCTGCTTTGTCTAAGACAGAATTGCGGCAATAATACGTACCGACATTTATTTGAGAAAATGCAAAAAAAATCTGGATACTTTGATAATGAAACTGAAAAAATACTTGAGGATATACTAACAAATACTGATTCGTACAATGCGTTGAAACTCGTGTGTAAGTGCCAAGTTTCTGTTATGAATTCCTCATACATTTTGCAACTGTTTGCATTTTTCAAATCCTCATTATCGCTCAGCAAAAAAAGAGGATTCATATCTATTTAACTTCACTCGATCTGATCGTTGTCGACAATTTTTGTCACGCTGTCAGGTGCTGTCCAATTAACAACAAATCTTCTATTCCATCATTACTTTTCACTCTGCATGAAACGTGCTACTCTGCGCTGCACTCACCAAATGTATTGCAGGAATTATTTCGAAAATTTTCTCCTTTTACTTATGCAATCGTAGCTTGATGGGTACTAATGAAATAATTTCTTTCGTTCTTATAGAAACTTTCGTAAAATATTTCAATCTTTAACATATCAGTAGTGAGGAATATTGTCTGCAGATCCTAGAAACATCGTTGCTGCAGAATCACTCGTAACATCAGTTAAGGAGCATCCTAAGTGTGTGTTCGCAACACAATGAAGTGAGAAAACAAATTCTTGTAGCAACTCGTTAAGCGGGAAGGATATTATAAACCTACACTATCGAATAACTTTTTATTAATTCTTATATTGTAGTGGTCATGAAACAGCTATATGATAGAAAATTGTGAGGAAAATCTTGATATAGTCAAATGTACCGCCTTTTATTACTAAAAATAATAAAAGTGTAAAGACTTGGGGAAAAATAACGATGAAACTAAAACAACGGATATGCTTTCAAATAAAGAGCCGTTCAGTATGCTGAAACCTTCATTTGAGATGATTGTGCTTGCTATGAATTCCAGATCGTTCTTGTGATTGTTTTCACTTTTCAAAATTTAATCATCGCTCCGTAATAAAAGAAGGGTTTAAATCTATTGAATTTCACTCGAGTTGACTTTTTTCAGACAATTTTACATGGCTGTCATGTGAAATTACTAATTGTAGTTGTTTCAATTTCATTTCAATTATAGAAGTTACTTATGGTGAAAATTTATCTTTAAGCATCTACTAACCCATGCCGCACAACACGCTTACGTTCAATAAAATAGCTTTCACTCGTACCTTGACACCCAGTTAGAACGAAATTAGGAAAGTAAATATTTTGTCCAATAGATTACATTGCTGGCGAATCACTCGCCAAAGTACGTTCGACCAGCATTGATGTTTGTTTGTGACCTCCAATTTTACGCAAGCAGCCTGCACTGAACGTAACGAACCTCAAATTTAATTAGATTTTGGGGTGGTGGTAGTGGGGCTTTTGTCTTCGGAATCTGAGCCCAGAATTCCGTCTCCACCGGAGAAATCGATTTTACAGGAAAAGGTGGTTCTCAGGTATGTCTTGAGGCAAGTCCAGTTGCGGAGGTATAGCTCACAGCTCAGTAAGGTCTTGAGTTCCAACAGGTCGCTGGGTACGTTAGAGTCGTCGGTCTGGCTCTCCGGTAAACATTGCTGCAACATATGATGATTTGGTGTCAGAAGGATTTTTGATTGAAAACTGATAATAGGTATGGAAAGGTATGGAAATAATAGATAAATTTTAAGAAAATGTGTATTCAAAGTGTCTGTCAACTTGTCTTGTCGCAATAGTGTTTGCATGTACAAATGAACGATCGCTGGATGTTACCTGAGGCTGCATATAATATATTATATTTTTACAGGGATGTTTAAGAAAAATTAGTATTTTCGTGCGAGGGGCTAATCAACAGTGTGTGTGTGTGTTATCTCTCAAGTCCACGAGCAGAGTCTTGTTAGAATAATAAATTTAAGGGTGGACGCGACTTCAGAGCAACATAAAAATTCTATAAGTGTGAGAATTTGAACTAATCGAATAATTAAATCAAGAAATCTCTCATTTTGGTTTGCGTGCGTCGAAAACATATTTCAACTTTCGAATGAGAGCAATACCCGTCTACTTACAGTGAGTTTGTAGCACTGGTCCAACCCCGCCAGCAGCTCCGTCTCGAGTGGTTGAGAGAGATTCATTTTCTCGTAGCCTTTCTTGATGCCAGTGATGTTGATGCTGTTGTTTGCGTCTATCTGCAATGGTCTCTAAAATTTCAGCTCGCAATTTCGCAAAATTCAATGGAAATTTCGTTGATATTCGTGCCATTTCGCTCGGACAAACACTCCCGGCTATTTCTCCAAGTTTAAGAGATAAGTTGTTCTAAGGATATGAGTTTTGGAGAAAAATAAAATAGAAAACATCAATGCATATCATATCCAGAATTCATTAACAACAACCCAAACGGAGACTCATTGCATGACGTGCGTTCTGTCAGCAATATTTTTTTCGGGAGAGAAAATGTGCATTTATTACTAGGTACTCTGTGAGAAGTCGTTGCACAGGATCTACGGAGCTTACAAAAATATGTACAGTTCGAGTTTGATTACAATTACGGGAATCACTTTGGATATCAGATCGAGGCCTAACGCAGAACGAATTGACGCATTTTGACTTGTCGCCATTTTTCACAAAGATTTAAATTTGCAACCCCTGATTAAAAATGTTTTCATTTTAAGATTTCACAATAAGTTTGAATTATTTCTTTGGCCTCAAAAAATCCATTGAAAGAATTATGCGCATAGAATAAGGTTTGATCACAAATCAGGCCGCACGCTGATGTGAGGGAAAGTGAAATAGATATCGAGCCATTATTAATTTGAATTTGAAAGAACTTCGGCTCTGACGAGTTCGCTCGAGGTCACCAGAGATCGCGTCCTGTCACTGCAGGCGTCAGGTGTGGCAAATGAAGCACAGCATCGGCTGTGTGTGAAATAAATGCGATTTGAACTCAGGAAGAGAAGTCAAAATCTCTGCTCTTTATTTTCTTTTGATTAGTGTTAATTTGGCAAGTATGTTATGATTCATTTAGTGTAATTTAGAGAAAGATCATTGAATTCATTTTATTATTGTGTTTTTTAAGTTAATTCCAAAGTATTAGTTCACCAGAAAAACGTATTATTAAAATAACGTTTGAACAATTGTGTAGTAAGAAACGATTTCATTACGACGACGATCTCTGAGCATGTTTGATGAATCACCGCGGTATTGCACAGAACTGGTCAAATTTGAGAACTCACAGCCACCTTATGAAGTCGTTGAGGTGGAGCCAGTAATTGAAGAGGAATGTCCATTAAGATTTAATTGATTTCTTTACTGTAATATTTACATTTTAAAGAAAACCAAATTTGGTCGAATTAATTTTGCAAAAATAATTAGGGAAATAATCAAAGAACCCGTGCTTTAGATATGTAAAAAATATACTCAATATAGAGCTACTCACCAAATGGAGTCCTTGATACACGCAAGCAAATGTTTCAACAAGCGGGGCATATTGGTCCGTGGTGTTCGCGTTGCCTCCTGTCGTGTTGACGGCGAATTCATGCTGGGGTGTATGTTTTAATTAGAGTCTTTCCGTTGTAAGACCAAGTTGGCGCAAGTTATTAGACACCGGAAAAGCCAGTTACATATTGCAATATATTTACAGTACCGAATATTTAAGTATAATGACAACTTTCTGTAGCTCTCAGTGAAGGGATGGATTTTTTATAACATTGAAAAGCTAACAGAAAAACAGACAACATTTTTACTAAATTTTCAAACACGAACTACCCTGATAAAATTTAACAAGAAATTGTAAAAGCTAAAGAAGATCTGGTAAAGTTATGGAATGGTCATGTGCATTAGCAGTGGAGGCATATTAGTAGCAGTTTTAGTAATACTAATAGTTAAAGCAAGTGAAAATCAGCAATTTGCCTGAACATTCTTTCCCTTTCCCTAGATAAGCTACTCGTAGAGTGTGGAAACTACATTTTGAAGAGGTTTGAACTTCAAACTAAGCCCATCATCTAAGATGCATCAGTAACATGCAGCCCAAATCTTTTAAAGTAGAAAGTTAGATATTCAATTCATCGCTGACATAACAGAAGACAGATATTTTGAATAATGGTGGCAGTTCGAACGTAAAAGTGAACAAATGTTCACTTTTGATGTTCATTAAATAAGTCTCCTCTGTTTTGTTGCACAATAATTAACTCGAAGCTAAAGTAACCTGCAGTTTCTCATAATATCAATAATCTAAATTTTATCTTCATCGTAAATAAATATTTTTGTCCATTTAAGATGAAAAAAGCCTTAAATATATCATTTGCTTCACCAGGCATGTGGGCAATTTATTATCTGTTGTTGTAAATGAACACTTTTATGAGTCAAAAAAATTACAAAAAATACTCGTACTTTCTTTACTCCGCAGACTTCGTTTTCATGAACTTCGAGACTTCTCACTTCATGTTTGTTAATGAAGTATTGTTCGTTGGCTGAGGATAGCTTTCTGAAGATTTGAATTTTACTTAGTTTTTTAGTTATATGAAAAACAAACACTCCCATCAGTGATATTTATTGGTGCTTGTAAATTAAGAATTTTGTATCATGAAACCAAAAAAGCATTACTTTTTAAAACTCGCACCAAATAAAATGTAAATGAGGCTCCATGAGTGAGCCTCTGAGAGCGTAGGCCTGCAACTTCTCACTGAGGACATCGCCGTCCAAGCAAATCCTCAGCTCCACGTAAACGGAATAGCGCAAAACAATACGGAACGAATTATGAATGTTATAAACGAAACATGTCATGAAAAACATGCTCTATATGCGTCGTTTTTCTCATTTTGATCGGAAGTTTCTATTTTACAATCACGTACATTTTTTACAAGAAATTACTGATGGCTTTAGGTTGCTTGTGCGACAAGTCATTTATCCGCCAAACATGATCGTATTTTATCTTCATAAGCCAATAACAAATCGTTTTCTTAATTTTGAGTTAATAATGCAGGCAGCTTTAAGGTTGAATTTTGTTGAAAGAAGAATTAGTGATTGATTTCTTTACTTTTTTCATTACTCATGACAATTTTTTTTCACTCAGAACAATGACCCGTGGATTTTAGTGATGGATTATCTAAATATTTTGATGAATTTTGGAAATTTTCGGTCGCCACTCAGCGTTCATGAGTATCTGCGTCAATTTCAAATCCACAATTCACTGCACTAAATTCATCATTCGCTAAATACACCTGCAGTCTGTAGAGAATTCTAAAGGTTCAGTTTCGTCGCATATTCAACTTTAACGAAATCTAGTGCATTTGTTCATGTCGGCAACTTTAAACTATTAAATTAGGACTCATGCCGAAGTTCCAATTGTAGACTACAACGTTAAGCTATAGCAAAATTATCAATTCATTTTCAATTCAAGGCTGAAATTCGTGAGACCGATTTTTACAACAGCTTAGTAACGACTCTTAACTAGACTGAATCTTTTAACTCTTTAATTCAAAATCCTCTGAATTTATCTCGAAGATTTCCTACTCCACAAACAACATGAAAATTTTAAGAATTTTCATTTTTGTTTCAAATTAAACACAACTTTGACCTTAACTATTTCTATAACCATAGCATCTATTACTTACGAATAATTTATCCCAGTTGGAAATCTCCATCGAAGCAATTGTCAGTTCGAAGTTGCCAAGCGAGGAAGCATTGTAGCACCTGTCCAACACCTTCTGGGCGTGCTCCACGTACGCTTGTGTCACGTCCTTCCCGATGCAGTACTCCATTATCTGAAGAGATTTAGTCCGTTTAGTACGATTCAATTCTTGTCTTCATCATAGTTACTGAATTTTTAAATTGGAAATAACATTTAACCATCGTTCGTAATTCAATTAAGTAACACATCCTTTTAAAGCAAATAATATGTACATCCCTTTTATCTTGTTTGGCTACATTTAATAAACTTACGCACTCTGACGAATAGATGGTGAATAAGTCGAGTTTTGATTCCGGTAATACGGTACCATAGGGAGCGTGTGAAACGTGTTAAGGCAACCAAATTGAAAAATGCTGCGGCAAATATTAGAGAACGGAATTGCTTTTGTGACTGAAACTGAATCTTGAGTTTAAAAATTTGAGCTTCCCCTGCAGAGCCGCAACACAACCACTAATTATAAAAACAAGCCTCTGACGCTCCAAAGCAACATTTGACTATCGTGGTGTTAGCTCTTGCATCTCATTCAGAGCTTCATCTACTTTAGCGTTTTAATGATGCGATTTTACTTTGAGATTCGCGTAGGGGTAATGCAATATCTCAAGCATGTAAAATAAATAAAGTTACTAATCCATACGTAAGCACCTTACTGCGTTTAATCATAAAATTATCCAAAAACTCAAACAGAACACAAAAAAGTTTAAAATTATTTCGCTCAAACATTGAGAACACCTCAGCCTCTATAACATATGCGCAGTGCTTCATTGGCAAATAAATATAATTCATTTCTTGCGAACATAGAGCAAGTGAACAGTGAAGTCAACGTACCTTATACGCTCCTGCCTTGGTCCACAAATCGTCCACGCCCAACTCATTGGCAGATGCAGCCGACAGCGCGGCCGCAAAGATGATTAGAGCTGCAGATCGCATGACGAGTTCACGTTAATTCTGTAGGGGGAAGATGAAAATTTTACAAACAAATTTCGGCGGTATTCTTCAGATTCAAGAAGGATGTCAACCACACGTTGCGATATTGCTTAAGGCCACAAAATTGTAAAGCAACGTAGTCAGCATTAACATTTCCTGGCAAAAGAAAAGAGTTCATGAAATAAAATGTCGTGATATCTGCTATTGAAGACGAAATATGCTGAAAAACATTTGCATCGCTGGTGTAAAACTGATGAGCTCACAACCCTTGTCTCGTCCACGGAGTCTCTCGTGTGCCCGTACCTGCTTTGGGTCAAAACTTCAGGTGCGCTGGCTGCACGACTGCCGTGCATTTCTTTATATATGAACAACGCTACTAAGCTCCTCCCATATCCTAGGGCGGCCTTAGACAGCTAACCACTGAGGACAAAGTAAATTTTTTTCAAGAATTATAGTACTACATTTGTTTCAACGAGCCAGTGAATTTGCTGGTGACGTTAGGAGGAGCGGGCTGTTCTTTTTGATTTTCATTTTCAAATTGAGAAGAGGAGAGAAGTGACCTTCAGAGTCTCTTGTGAAGCATGAAGAGATTTTGGGTCTTCGATAGGCATTGAAGTCATAAATCACATGAATCGTGCTGAAAACTTGAATATCGTTGATATCTTATGTTAGTTTTAAGTAAATAGGTAACTTTGAGTTTGATTAAAACTACAGTCTATGTTTGTAGTTTGTCAAGTTTTCTTGCTCTATGAACAATCTGTCTAGTTTAGGAGCGTGAGATTTTGATCAAGGATTCTCTTTTCGAGCTGTTGAAGTACTCACCTGTTTTCGTCCCATGGACGTAATTCATAATCCATTAGATAAAGTTTTCAGGCTGGAAAAGCAATCTGGAAAACGCTTCTCTATGAGTCGTCATACACTGCTAGTGTAACTTGTGCAGGTGACGAAACAAAAAGTGAAAATACTTGAAAGCAAGGAATTTGCACAGAATAAAGACCTGGCGACAGAGAAAGTTAATATTTCAAACCCTCAAAGTGATTTTGAGGAGCAGGTTTTTCAAGTATTTAACCTGGTCGTAGCTGTACCACCTGCAGTAAAACTATATTTGTTGACTTGGCTGTCCTACATGGTGTTTTTGTGGCCGAAAAATGATCAAGCTTGAGTGCTTCTAGATAGTCTTTACTTGCCAACATTCTTGGCTTGCCTGATTCTATGTGCTCAAATTGTATTTGAAAAAATTCCTGTTTTTAGCGAGAACAAACAGCATATGTGGGTAGCCAAGTCGATAGAGGTACTTTCACTGCCGGCTGTATCGCCACGACAACGTAATGTTTCATAAAATTTCGCATCTGAAATGGACATAACAAGGAACGTACTTTGCTGGAGAGGCTTTAGCTACTGCGAACGAAATGAAGTTCGTGAGTAATGTTAGCTGCGTGTCGTGCTGAGCGCCTCGTTATTGTACTTGTATCCATGACGTGACATTTGCGCAGAAAATTCACTCTGTCTGAATGTGATGCTTTCTTAAAAATTTTTTTTGAGCAGAACAACGTAATGAACAACGTGAATGAAAATTAATATTTGGTCCAATTGTGACCCAAAAATGAGATATCTCACGTCGAAGAGTCTCATATTATACGTAGAATCTGTACTTGTTTTCTCTCTAATACTTTTTGATGAAGCTAAAAAATCCTCTATGAATGAGAGATGATATTTTTCAGCGAGTTACAAGCAATCGAAACGCACTAACATTTGAGGGTAATTTATTCAGCTATAGATGCCCCATTAAAACCGGGAGGGAAATTGTTTCAGCCCTAAAATAAATTTGTGGAAGATATCCGATAAAATTACAGCTCCTGTCGTAATTACACAACTGTAGGAGGCTAATTCTGAATATTTATTCTACAGCTGAAATAGCTCGAGGCTTGGTCACGTTCACGTAGATAATATTTGTTAGATTTAGGTTAATATTTCAGCTCATGATGCAAAATTACAAAGGGAATTTACCACGAGTTTAAGTTTTTTGCGAACTCTCAAAGAGAAAGAATTCAGAATTCGACTCTGAAAAATAACAAAACCTATTCATTACGCTGCATACTTTGTAGGTCTATAACAAGCTTCTAAAGCAAATTTCATGCATTAATTTATTTAGTCCCAGTAGGTTGTCGATATCCATGTCTCTTTACTTCTTCTTGTTCGACTTCAGTTTGAAAGTATTTTTAAAACCTTTTGATTTACTCCAAAAAATGTCACATTATTTGAGAAGAATTTTTTCGTAAAGATTGCTAAATTGTGTGTGAGATGAAGCAGCCTGTAAATAATTTGATGATGTAATATTTCATGTTTCTGTTCGACAACACACGTGTGATTTCACCAATTGAAAACTTTTTTCTTGGCAATTTGTTCCTTCAGCGGTTTCTTAGAAATGCAATGTTTCCTGCAGGGCTTTTTCCTCTCAGCTCATTTTGAGCATAATCGAGTCGTTCCAAACCAGTTGAAGAAGTTATGCGTTGGCCATAAAAAATACGAAAACACATCGTTCAGCTCAGAGTAATGCAGGGTTACACGGACACTTCGATCGCATTATCTGCGACGAGATCTTGACGATGTCATGCAGTCGGCAGCGTTGTCGGAGTGCTAACCCAGCACGAGTTGCCCAGGATTCAAAAGCGTGTAGTCGGAGTCAGTTGTCGACTGGTTTCTATACATTGAAGCTAGGATCATTTTTGGAAGTTATTGACATGTAATTTTAATTTACTCAGTCGTAATGGAAGCATGGTTAAAATGTAAAATGCTAAACACCCAAAAAGTGGTCAAAAATAGTCGCGTGTTTCAGATATTTATTACTGAACGAATTTGATCGTTTAACTAGAATAATTTGAAGCTTTCATTCTACCTGGCTTTGATTCTGCAGAATTCTGATTCCTATGCTGCTTTTTTTTTGCTGTAATAGAAGTAGCCTGTCTTTAAAGTATTGGTATTTTTGCCACCCGATATTTAATTAAATTTCAAGCTAAATTATTTGTGAAAGCGACTGAAAAACTTTTTTATATAAAAATGACAAAATAATTGAGTGTTGCTCTAATGCTTCCTTACAGTTAAAAATTTGAGTGAGAAGTCAGAAATGAAATGGTGAAAATTGAAGAAACGTCTCAGTCAAACAATTGTATACTTTGAAAGCCAATTATTCTACAACCTTAAATTTGAGGTGTGGTACAATACACTTCTGTTCAACCTACCATCAGAGCTAAACGTGTTTTTTAACTGGACGATTGTGGTCTTGGTTCGCCTAGTTTCTACCTAGGAGAGCTTACTTGCGCTCAGAAAGCTGCGCATGCAACGACATAGGCTAAAATTGTACTAGGGATGTGGCTCTTAAAATAATTTGTGGAAATATTTATAGAATTACGGAGCGCTTGACCGGTTTCAAAAAATTAAAACTGAGTTGGTTGCGAATGAAGTGATTAGTAACCTAATTCAGTTGTTTGCTGTTTTGTGTTTCAGAACAAATCTTCTATTCCATTCTTACCTTTCACTCTGCATGAAACGTGCTACTCTGCGCTGCACTCCCCTAATATCTTGCAAGAGGAATTTCATACTTTTATCTGTCATATTTTGTGAGCTCATCAAGCTGAAAGGAAATAGATTATGCTGTAGAGCATTGAAAATAAGAGGGCCATGTTGAAGTCGCTTCATTCTACAAACGAGTCAGAACGTCACATTGGACTGGAATAAGGTAATCGATCTTTAAGCCTCAAATGTGATGATGAATGTTGAGTACACTTCGCTCAAGCATTCCAGCTGATCGGTGAAATGCATGTCGAGAGCCTCGTTTCAGCCTAATTTTGAGAAAATCGATTCATAAAAATAATTTGATTTTTCTCGCTACGCTTTCATTTCAATTTTTTTTGGGCGTACCGTTTTTCGATGGGTTCAAGATAGCAGATGTTAGTCAAAAACTAGCAAATTGAAAATTTTCTTCTAACACTTTTGCGATCGTAGCTTAATGGGCACAAATGAAATGATTTCCTTCGTTCCTCAAGTAACTTTTGTAAAATACATTCTATGTTTAATATATCAGTCCAAAGGAGTATGGTCTGCAGATCCTTGAAATGTTGCTCTGGCAGAATCCCTCATAACAACAGTTAAGGAACATTCTAAGCGTGAGCTCACAACGCAATGAAGTGAGGAAACAAATTATTGTAACCACTCATAAAGCTTTGAGGATATTATTAAAACAATTTGACCATTGAATAAATTTTTATTAATTTTCACATTGTAGTGGTCATCATGCAATGAGATGATACCAAGTTGTGAGAGAAACCTTGATATTCATGTGTACGGACATTTATTACTAAAGGATCAGAAGTATAAAAATTAGAAAAAATGATGATGAAACTGAAAATAACTGATTTCTTCAGAAAAAGAGCCGCACAATATGCTGAAACCTTCATTAAAGTCAAATGTGTTTGATGTAAATTCCGAAGCATTTTTAAAATAATTTTCACTTTTTATATGAACATAATCGCTTGGTAAGAAAAGAAGGGTTAACATTTATTTAATTTCACTCAGATAGATATTTTTTGACATTTTCACAAAGTTTTCAGGGGAAATAACCAATTATCGGTATTTGGTTGCATTCTATGAAATGAGTCATTGATACTGAAAATTTATCTATAAGCATCTGCCGACCCATGACGCACAACACGTTAAAATCGAACAGAATGGCTCTCACTCATGAATAGATGCCGAATTTGACAGAAACTAAGACAGGAAATAAATTGTTCAATAGACTACATTACCGGCGAATCACCCGTCAGAATGCGTTCGTTTCACCAGCATTGATGTTCGATTGAGATCTCCATTTTTATCCAAGCAGCTCGCAACGATAGCAACGACCCTCAAATTTTATCAGAATTTGGGTTAGTGGTAGTGGAGCTTTCGTCTTCGGAGTGCCAGCCAAAAACTTCGTCGCCACCAGAGAAGTCGATTTTACAGGACGGTGCGGTGGTTGTCAGGTATTTCTTGAAGCAAGCCCAGTTGCGAAGGTATTGCTCGCAGCTGAAGAAAGTTTTGAGTTCCAGCAGCTCGGTGGGGAACTTAGTTTCGTCGGTCTGGTTCTTCGGCAAACATTGCTGCAACATAACATGATTTGGTGTCAATAGGATTTTCATGTAAAACTGATACTAGGTAGTTTACGGCGAGGCTATAACTGTAAATGTTGTGAAAATGCGTATTGTGAAAAGCTAAATAATTCAGACGATCTAACAATTTATCATGTCGCTATAATGTTAGCTTGCATGTAACAGCGATCACTGGCTGTTACTCAAGGGTCTATATCATATACTGTTTTATTGGGATATTTACTGACAAGTTTGACTAATGCGCATGGGGCTAACTTATAGTGTATAAATTTGTTCATCTCTCAAGTTAATGAATAACAAAGACTCGTTAGAATGATGACTTAAAGGACGGACGCGTGGGGATTACACACAATTGGCATTGATATGTTAATTACGACTAACTATGGGTAGGCAAGCTACGCGAACTTGTTTGTGGAGTAACTTCACCGGCATAGTTGAAGCATTTCCATACAATGTGGCGGTGCTCGATTTTTTCTGATTATCGTGCATAATGTGTTTTGTGACAGCAGTCGTGTTTCCACTGTAGTAAAAGATACTTACAAAATATCTCCGGAGTATTGACAGGCGAAATTCGACCATGAATGTTTGTTCGACAATGAATTAGTCTTAGTGAAGTAATATAGGTCTATTTAGCTCTGACCATGAAGAACTGAGAGCATTTAAACAATACCTATAACAGTTGGTTGTAATTTGAATAATTTGCCGCTTTACTTTAATGTTACCTCGTAAATGAAACTAAAATACCGTAAATAAAACTGTTTCCTATTGAAAATGAACTTTAGAGCAATGCAAAAATTCTAACACTTTAAAAATGGGAAAAAGTTCAATAATTTAACCAATATAGCTCTTACTTTGATTTGCATGTCTCAAAAACATATTTCAACTTGCCAATGACAGAAGAACCCGTCTACTTACAGCGATCTCGTAGCACTGGTCCACGCTCGCCAGCATCTCCGTCTCGAGTGGTTGAGAGAGATTCATCAGCTCGTAATCTTTCTTGATGCCAGTGATGTTGATGCTGTTGTTTCCGTCTATCTGCAATAGCATATAAACTCTCACCGCGCGTCTTCGAAGCAGATGCACTTCTAAAATGCATTCATTTGTGAGAAAAACTTACGAACCTTTTGTGCAAAATTCATTCGATATTTTGTTGATGTTCGTGACTTTTCACTCATAAAACTCCTATGGCAAAACCTGAGCTTGAAAGATATGTTGCTCCAGGTTTTGTTAGTTTTGGAGAAGGATCGAATAGATATTTTAACGCTATACGCATTCTGAAACAATTAACAATAGCCCACGAGGAAACCTATTGCGTGACTTACGTTCTTGTTTTAAAAAATATTGTTCGGGAAGGGAAATATGCGCATGTTAGTGAGTAATCTGGAAAAAGTCATTCAACAAGATCTGCAGATCTCACCAAAATATGCTCTGCTTGTGTTTGATTACTATTAAGGTAATCACATTGGAGATCAGCTTAAAGCCTTATTCTGAGCGAATTATTGAATTAAAACTCGCTTTCAGAAGACCAGTTAAAAAAAAGTGAAAATGCAACCCATGACTGAAATTTGTTTCATTTTTGTAATTTCCTAGTGAGTGTAACAAAATACTTTACTTCGAGCAGGCGGGATAAAAATTTATGTGCATCAAATGAGGTTTGACCACAAATTGAGCGCAAGCTTATGAGAGGGGAAATGAGATTAATGTCGGTGGAATTAACATAAATTTGAATGAACTTCGGCTCTGACGAGTCCGCTCGAGGTCACCAGAGATGGCGTCGTGTGACTGCAGCATCAGGTGCGGCTACTGCAGCTCAGCATCAGTGCAATTTGAGATAGATGCGTTATGAACTCAGAATAAATTCTGAAGACAAAATCACGATTTTTCATTTCTTTGGATCAGTGTTAGTTCCACTTTTTGATTTTGAGTCATTTCATTTTGTGTAATTCAAAGAAAGAGTCTTGGGTAAATTTTTTATTGTTGTTAATTTAGGTCAAACTTCATAGCATTTGTCTAACAGAAAAACGTATTATTGAAATAATTTTGAAGCAATTCTGGTGTTGTACGAAACGATTACATTACGACGATGATCTCCGAGTATGTTTGATGAATCACCATGGTATCAGAAAGGACTGTTTAAATTGAAAACTCACAGTTACCTTATGAAGTCGCTGAGGTGCAGTCAGTACTTGAAAAGGAACATCCAGAAAATTTGATTGATTGCATTGCCGTCACCTTTCTTACTTTTAATGAAGCTAAAAATAGCCGACTAAATTTTCTAAAATAATTACACAATTAATCAGTAACTCATGCTATAAATAAGTGAAAAACATACACTATATAGGACTACTCACCAAATAGAATTCTTTTAGAACGCATTTGAATGTCTCAACAAGCGGGGCAAATTGATCAGTGGAGCTCGCGTTGCCTCCTGTTGTGTTGACGGCGAAATCATGCTGGAGAGGATGTTTGAATTAAAGTCTTTCCGTTGAAAAGTTGAGTTAGCGCAAATTTGTAAGTCACCGAAGAGCCAGAACGTATTGCAATATGTAGTATTCAATAATGACAACTTTCTGCAGCTCTTAATAAAGAAATTGAGTTTTCTATAACATTGGAAGGCGAACAGGAAACCAGGCATTTGTTTCCAAATTTCCAAATACGAACCTCACTGACACAAAAACTTGATAAGAAATGGTAAAATCTAAGGAAAATATGCGAAAGTGAATAATGGTGATGCGCATAGTACAGTGGAAACATATTCGTAGTAATTTTAGCAATACTAATCGTAATAGCGTGTACGAATAATCTCAACAAACAAAACAACTATTTAGCAATTTCTTTGAGCAAATTTTTAATTTCTCTAGAGAAGATATTTGGGAGGATTATGAAAACAACATTTTTCAAGCATTCGCATTTAATACTGAGCAAATCATTTTCTTTGTTTCAAGCATTCAAAAAATTTTGTTTTTCAAAATTTTATTTCAAGCATTAATATGTGATTCAAATTTTTTAAAACCTGAAGTTAGAAATACAATTCTCTTTTGGAATAACAGAGTCCAGGTATTTTTAACTATGGTCCAATTCAAACGTAAAAGTGAGCATGTTTTATTTTTCTTCAAATTAGTCTCCTCTGTTTTGCGGCATAATATTTCACTTGAAGCTAAAGTAATTAGCTGTTTCTGATGCTATCTTGCATCCCAATTTTATGTTCATCATGCGTAATTTTTCTTGCACATAAAAATGGAATGAACCATATATATATATTATTTGCTTCATCAGGTATGCGGGCACCTTATGATCTGCAGTGGTAAATGGATATTTTTATGAATCAATTTATTATGCTCGTACTTTCTTTACTGCACAGACTTCGTTTTCTTGAACTTCTAGGGCTTCTCATTTCAAGTTTGTTAATGAAGAATCGATCGTTGATTCAGGATAGCTTTTAAAAGAGTAGAATTTCACTACATTACATTGAATTCAATGGAACAAAACACTCTCATGAGCGTTATTCATTGGTGATTGTCTCTTGAGAATTTTGTCTCATGAAACCAAATGAGGTTAATTTTCTTAAACTTTCACAAAATAAAATGGAAATGAGGCTTCATGACTATAAGACCCCTAAAAGCAAAGCGAGTGAGACCCTTCGCACTGACAACATAGCGGACCAAGCCACCAGCCCTTAGCCGCACGCAAACGGAATAGCAAATAGCACAAAACCAGATGAAAAAATATTAGGGATAGCATTACCGAAACATTTCTCATTCTGTACGCTTCGTTTTTCTCATTTTGGTCGTTAGTTTAAAATTTCTTAATATTTGTATTTTTATACAAGAAATGACCGACAGCTTTTATGCTTGCGCACCACGTCATTTTGCCGTCAAACTTATCAGTATTTGATCCTCATCTGCCATTAACCAATCGTTTATCTAACTTTAATAAATTCACCAGCATTCACGTAGGATTATATTAAGAGATGGATTGCTGATTGTTTTACACATTTTTCGCAAAACTTTCAACAAATTTTCGTTGCGCACGAAACGATGGTATGTGGATTTAAATGATGGATTATCTAAATATTTTGATGAATTTCTACAGATTTTCAGTCGCAACTAAATGTTCAGGAGTCTCTATGTCAATGTCAAATCCACAATTCACTGCACTAAATTCACATGGCGCTAGAAACACCTGCAGTCTGTACAGAATGCTATAGGTTCAGTTTGGTCGCATATTCATCTTCAACGAAACCTCATGCATATGTTCCAGTCGGCAACTCTAAATTAAGAAATTTGGACTCACGCTGAAGTTCCAATCTTACATTACAACATTAAGCTATTGTAAAATCAATTATTAAATTTTAATACAAGGTAGAAATTCGCGAGACCTCTTTTCACAGCAGTTAAGCAACGATTCTTAAACAGACTGAGACATGAAATTCTTTGGAGGAAAATCCTCCGAATTTTTTTGAATAATTTCCTACTCAACAAATCTCATGAATATTTTAAGAACTTTCACTTTTGCTTTAATTGTATAAAACTTTTACCCTAACTTATACTATAAAACTGCATTTATTTACTTACGAATAGTTTATCCCAGTTTAAAATCTCCATTGAAGTAACTGTCAGTTCGAAGTTTTCAAACGAGGAGGCATTGTAGCACTTGTCCAACACCTTCTGAGCGTGCTTCTCAAACGCTCGTGTCACGTTCTCTCCCATGCAGTACTCCATTATCTGAAGAGATTTAGTCCGTTTAGAGAGATAGAATTTTTGCTTGCGCCACATTTCCTAATTTGTAAAATTATAAATTTCAAATAACCCTCATCCGTAATTCATTTAAGTAATATGTCCTTTGAAGTATACTTGGTAGGCAACATTCAAAGGACTTTCACACTCTGGTGAATAAGTGAGAAAAGCAGAGGAGTTATCCGGTATTTTATAAATTAAAAGATACTTTTGTGATCTTATATTTCGACATGAATCAATATGTGGGTCAAAAATGCGATATTCAGTTTAATACATGACAATTTTAATTTCTCAGCCTCCCAGTCCTTTGCATTAATCATGTAACAATCATGAATGAGTATCATGCGAGCGCATATCAAATTGCGGCCGTTCACGGTCGGATTAATGTTTCTGCGTTTATAGAAAGGAAATGCAAACTGCTGAAAATTACACTGAAATGTTAGTAAGAGTGCTCAAAATCTATAGGTGTCTTCGCTCAATGAATATAAAGAAAGCACCTATGTTAAAATTTGACTTTTCATTTCTGTATATATACCATGCAAATTACGGTTGTACCTTCACTGCGTATAAATGCATCATAGAATAGTTTACGTATACTTTCAGAAAAGAGATAGAGTTAGTATGTGGAATTGAACGAATTTGCTTAATTAGTGATAATAATAAATCTGGTAATACTATTAAATCTGGTAATAATATTGGGAGAGTGTAACACAGTGTTAAGCCACGTAAATTGGAAAACATGAAAAAAAACATTACAGAAGGGAATTGCTTGTGTGACTGGAACAGAACACTGAATTTAAAAATTTGAGCTTCCTCTGCAGAGCCGCAATACAAGCCCCACTTCAAATACCAAGCTTTTGACGCTCCTGAGGAATATTTGACGCACGTGGTGTTAGCTCTTGTATCTTATCCAACAGTTCATCTACTTTATCATTTTAATGATGCGCTTTTATTTTGATATTCATGAAGAGGTAATTCTATATTTCAAGCATGTAGAATAAATTGCTCACTAATCCATCTGTAAGCGCATTACTGCGATTAATCTCAGAATTCTCATGAAACTTAGAACACAAGAAACTTAAATTTGTAACAATCAAACATTAATAACAATTCAGTCTGTAACACATGAGGAGTGTTCGTTGGGAAAGAATTATGATTCTAAACTTTCGAATATGGATGAACAGCGAAGTGCACGTACCTTATACGACCCGGCCTGGGTCCACAAATCGTCCATGCCCAACTGGTGAGCAGATGCAGCTGACAGCGCGGCCACAAAGATGATCAGAGCTGCAGATCTCATGACGAGTTCACGTTGATTCTGTTGCGGGAAGATGTAAATTTCACGAACAAATATCGCCGCTGCTCTTCAGATTCAAGGTGGATCCTAACTAGACGTTTCGCTAATGCTTTAGGGCACAGAATTGTAACGCAACGTCCTCAGCATTAACACTGCAAAACTAGCAAAAGAAGAGAGTTCATGAAATATAATTTCGTGACATGTACGACTGGAGGCGAAATATACAGAAAAATAAATGCATCTATGGTGTAAAACGGATGCACTCAGTATCCTGTCTCGCCCTCGTAGTGTCTCGTATTCACTTACCTGGCTTGCGTCGACACTTCAGCAAAGCTGGCCGTACGAATGCCTTGTATTTCTTTTTATACGCCCAGCCTCGCAAAGCTCCTCCCACATACCATGGCGTTTTTTGACAATTAACCGCTGAGGACAAGGTGAGTTTTTTTAAAAGTTAGAAAACCACATCTGTTTCGACGGGCTATTGAATTTGCTGGTGAGGTTAGAAGGAGCTTGCTGCTTTTTTCTTTTTCATTTTCAAACTCAAAAATCAGAAGAAAAATCACATGCAGAGTTTTTGGTGAAGTATGAAGAGATATTAGGTCTTCAGTAGGCATTAACGATTATGAAAACTTATAGAATTGTGTTGGAAATTTTAATTTTAATTTTGTTGAAATTTCATTCTAGTTAAAAGTCCATGTGTACTACTGGGCTTACTTAAAATTACAGTCGTTGCTTGTTGTTCATTCAATTATCGTGTTTTACAAACAATCTGTCGTGTTCAACTGCGTCAGTTTCCAAATAAGAAATTCGCTTCTTGTGCTGTCGCAGTAACCTAGTAGAGTTATGAATCTATTCTGTGGTGCATTAGAAAATATCTTGAGCAGTAGACAAGGTATTGTACGAGATGCTTTATGTACACCACATGCAGAGCTTTCAATTTGTAACGAAATAAAAAGTTTAGATATTTAGATGTGTGGTATTTTCTGGGAATAAATACTCGGTAATTTACGAGGGAAGCGCTTCAAATGAGTAACTGAAATTTCAGGAGCCAAATTTTTAAACATTTACGTGCTCCTAGTCGTACTACCTGCAGTTGAAGTCAGCAAATCGACTTATGTATCTTACGTGCTGTTTTTCAGGCCAAAAATTATAAAGATTGAGTTTTTTAAAAATCAACGTTTGATAACAAGCATAATCGAGTCTGTGTGCTCGTTTTCCAGTTGAAAAATCTCTCTTTCCAATTTTTTGCGGAAAAACAGTGTACAGAGTAGTCAAATCGATGGGCGTTCTGTTACTGCTGACTGTGCCACCAAGACAACATGAAATCTTTAAAAATCTCACCCAGGCCGGGTAATAAAAAATCAAATTCGTACGCCATTTCAATGGAAAAGTCTTAGGACTCAAAACCAAGTAAAGTTTATCTCTAATGTTAGCTCTGGAGGCCGGATAATACTGACCCCACGATATGTGGACGTCCTCTGGGTATACATTTGACATATGCGTAGACAATTTTGCGTTTGACCGAAATGATATTTACGTGGAAATTTGCCCCGACACAGTATGTAATTTTTCACGGAATTTTGTTGAAAAGGAGAGAAAAATGGAAATGAAATTTGGTTTCCATGCTTTTATGACCTGAAAAATATATATTTTAGGTTAAAGCGATTCATTTACCGAGACAGCTTATGATATAGCTAATATTCCTTGACGAACAGAATGAAATCTTTAATGAAAAAAAATTATTTTTTACCCAATTAACCCTTAATCAAAGGGCTTTAACATTTGTTTGTGATGTATTAAACAAGAAATACTCTAATAAGTGTGAAGAGAAAATTATTTCATTCTAAACACAGAATTATTCAAAATATGCAATGAAATGAAGCTAGAGACATGATTATGCAACGGTAGCCATCATTTGGTTGATGGAGACTAATTTAGAATGTTTATTCAAAATAGAATAGCTTGAGGTTTGATAACGTTAATTTATTTAAGTTTGATTAGATTAAGGTTGAAATCTAAACTTATTAAACAGGTATATAGGAGGAATTTACCTTGGGTGAAGTTTGATTGGAATTTTTTCTCAAATTTTCTTATGAAAAATAACTTAATTTATTCATTAAGCTACCTACTTTGACCGTGAACAACTATCACCGAAGGTAAATTTCATGGATCCATCCATTTATTCGCGTTAATTTTTAGGTATCCATGTGTGTTCATTTTGTTTGTCCGATTTTAGTTGAAAAGAATTTACAAATAAATCCTGTTAACTCTAAAATATCAGTCACATTATTCGAGAACATTTCTTCAGGCAGGATTTGAAGTTTGTGTGAGATAAAATTGCCCTCAAATAATTTGATAACACATAATTTCAAGTTCCTATTCTACAAAACACGTGTCATTTAAGCTGCTGAGAACTGGTTCCTGCAGCACTTGTTCTTTCAGCGGCTTCTAGGAAATGCATTGCCTGTTGCAAAGCTTTTTCTGCACAGCACAGCTTGTTTTACCAGTACGAAGGACTGATGCGTAGGTCTTAAAAAAACGAAAACACATATTTCTTCTCGGAGTAATACAGGGTTAAACGAACACTTAGATTGCCAAATCTGTGACGAGATCTTGGTAATGTCATGTAGTTGGAAGCGATGTCCGAGTGCTAACCCAATCCGAGCTGTACAGGATTCAAAGGCGGGAGTCGGAGTCGGTAGTCTCAGGATTTTTAGACGTAGACCAGAGCCGCTTTGAATTTTATGCACGTGTCTTTCAGATTTTCGGTGTCAAAATCAATGCGCTAATTTTGAAATATAAGTTGTATGTTTTGGCTAATCAAAATCAATTGATTTTCGCGCTCAATTCACTATAAAAGCACAGTAATATCATACTTGAAAATGAGGTTTTAGTGTTGTAGGAGATGTTTTAAAAACCAGCGTCGAGGAGTTGAAAATCAGTGATGAGTCTCAGTCCAACTTGAAAATGGCATGCCAATTATTCAGCATCCCTAAATTTGCAGGTAGGACGATACAAGTTCGCACACCCTACTAGAAGACAGTTTATTTTTATTTTTGCCACGAACATGACTGGGGTATTATAGTGTTGGCTTGCGAAGTTTCGCAATTGTCTCGGGCAAATTACCTCTACTCAGAAGGATGCGCACGCAAGTGCAAAAAATTCTGTGAACGTCGATTGGCGTGTGAAACGCTGGGAGGAAACTTTTGATGAAATTACGGAGCACGTAAACTTGTTCAGATATTGAAAATTGCGAGGTACTTCAATGCATCTCGAAGGGTGAACTTAATTTTTGTGTTCTTTAATTTAGAACCCAAATTGCTCCATTTGCAGCATATAAGCTGCATTGGGCCTCTTGGTGCATGTCATCGGTGACTTCATCGAAGGAATTGTTTTTCTATTTTAATTCATTCATCAGTAACGGGTTCATCATTCAAAAAATTAATTTAACGTTTTAGGTTAAGTCATTTAGCATAAACAAATTTATCCATTTGTCAATCATATAAGTTGTTAGTAATTATTTTTTCCACATTAAATGGCTTGATTGGTCTTTGAACATTCACGAAATATTTTCCTTTCCATGAAAAATACATATTAAGGGTAGTAAAAGATTCAAATTGAGGCACTCAAATTATTTAGAGGATCTATAGGAATATGCACTTTGACATCGGTTCTTAGTTTTTACGATGTTGTCATCTAGCTTTTTTTTCGCAAAAACTTTACTCACTACAGAATTGAAAATTCTTTCAAGTCATTAACATGAATTGATATTTTCTTTTCATGCATCATCTCAGAGCAATTTTGAAAAGAATTGAATAATTTTTTTCTTAAATTGGGGTTTACTATCACCAGCTTTTGCCTTGAATGCAGAGAACTTCAAAGTGAGCACGTCAATTCACTCTAATTTTCATAATATTTTTGAAAGACATTGTTCATTCAAGAATTGAGACATGTACTACATACACCTCAAATTTTACGTATAATGAGTAAGCGTTCGCACTTGTATAAGCTGGACCAATTTTGGTACCAACCACTTGCTATGCATTTCACACTCCTTCTTAACGAGGGATTATGCCGCACGTTGATGATAACAAGACTAAGATTGTTACAAACCGTCCATTTTTTGCTATAAACTCCGAAACTGCGAAGTTTACGTTGAACTATCCAACTTCGGCATTGAGTTATAACTTGGCTTGACCTTGACTATTTATCCTCTTGAAATTAAGACCGAGGGAGATAATTTTTTGGTTTTAAATTTTTCACATCTGCTTTTATATGACCTTGACGTCTGGGGGAACAACCACTTTTTCTAGCCGTTCTAGGTGACCTTGCATTGTTTCAAGTCATGATGGCCGAGACCACGCCGTGTTGTATTCGAGACCAGTTTTCTTTTTTTGGAATGTTTGAAACCTTAACTTCGATTTACCTTCTGGAAGTTCATGCTAGCCGTGATTTTGAATTTGTTTTTCAAGCTTTCTTTCGCAATCATATGATCATTGTTCTAGTGTCACTATTTACAGGGACAGTCGTTACTTTTAGGTATGTTTAGGTGTGTATCTTTAAGCATCAATTTAATTGGACAAGTTCAACACCCAAGCTCCGGATTCTTCACATTCAATGATACGTTCTGTTAACGTTTTCTTTTTCCCGTTCATCAGAAGCAAGAGAGACAAATTGACGCAATGAGAACTGCGCTGGTACTTCTGATTTGCCTGGCGGGCGCGAGCGCATTCTCGAACATCGATGACAAAATCATTCAGGAGTATGGCAAAATAGCAGTGAGTATTTCGTTATGGTGAATAGGGCATACGTGTGTTGGCAATGCTCTGTAATAATATGAACAATTTAAAAAAAAGACCAACAAAATTATTTTTATCAAATAACAATCGTTCGAGGTTCAATTTATCACTATGTTTTATACAAATTCTGTCATTTATTCAGTTGTGTGATTTTGCTCTTCTGGTTCAAAATAATTGATTGAATTACATTGCACTTGAAATTTGTTCCAATTAAACATAAAATGTCGAGCAAAAAATTAACTTTTCAGTATTAGCACAATGTATATTTAAAAAACGTATGAAAATGATAACACAAAGATACGAAAACAGTCTAAACATTCTTTTAGTCCTCAAATTTTCTAAACACATTGCATCCAATGAATGGTTCATATCTTGCTTTACTTTTAGATGACTAACACTAATGATCGCGAGCGTTGAAGGCCTCTCTAGAAGACGACTTGTGTTGCAGGTCTTTCGAGACTGCTTCGGTGATCGCATTTTCAAGCACTACGTGAAGAAAGTAAAGGCTGCGGTGGCCACGTGCTTCAACAAGCCCTTCCAATACTCCAAGTCTCCAGCATCTGACCAGGGCACAGAAAATCAGGTGGAGTAAAGTCAACTCTACACTCATTGTTTCCCGTGAAAGGCTATACTTTATCAGGTCCTCAAATTAACTGCAGATTTAAATAGCCTGATGCACACAATAGTCTTCTTTTCCACTGATAAGTTGTAGTTAGCGTTTCATATTTATGTTATAACTTAAGTTATTCAATGGGAAGTGCATCATTTTTCACATGCCTGAAAAATATTCTATGCTCTTTATTCTTCTCTGATATGTTTGTCTGCCATATTCAGCTGGTTTTCCCCCTTTAGTGCCAATTTCGCGGGACATATACTTCGAACGATTCCTGAGTTAGCAGTGGATTCCTTGTGGGAAATCTTTAATTTGTTCTCAATTTTCCTCAACGACTTATTTTAGTGAAATTTTGGAGCACTAAGAAGGCACAAGAGAAACAGCATGGCCCAAAACAGGAAAGTTGAATAATTTTCAAAATTTTTATCACAATAAATATTCATGAGGTTTCATACCTTACTTACTTACATGAGTACTTAGAAATTATGAGCGCTAAAATCTATTCGAATGTAAATAAAAAACTTAAGAATTCATACTTGAAGTTTCAGTTGTGCGCAAACGTTGCAAAGAAGTTGTGACGCAACGCAACCCAGAAGTTTAAGTTCAGTAATGATAGTGTTAGGCCCCGCGCCAGTATGGATATTCTCGTATTTTTGTAAATAATGTTCGTCGAAATTTAATTCAAGTATCATAGATGCTCGCCAAACCCCTTGAATACGGCTTGTCCGAAATTCGAGAGAGCGACTGAAAGAGACGGTTCGCTCTCTGGAATTTCGGAACCTCCTTATCTGCTATTGAAATCCTCAACAACTAATATTATTTTCCTGCAAATAAACTCTGGAAATAAACCTCGTACCATCTTCCCTGAGAAGAATACTGGCTCCCAAGAAGGACCAGCCTAAAGAATTATCAAATCTGGCCGAACAGGACTCGCCCCCCTAAATAATCTATCAACTGGCTCCCAAGAAGGACCAGCTTAAATAATTATCGAACAATTGGCGCCGAACAGGACAGCCAACAAATCTAATAAATATATATATAACAGATCCGCGTGAAATATGCGCAAAAGTTCTCCAATCTAATTCAACTTTTTTTTTTCAAAAGTCAATTTCCAATTGGGAGGAATGGATGAATGAATGGGATTGAAAAGGCGTAGCGTGATCGAGGAATTATGTTACAGGGAGCTAGAAGATGCGCAATAGTATAAGATAAAATAGTAAGGTAATAAGTATAAGATAATAGTAATAATATAATATTACTATAATAATATAAAATGATATAATATTATATAATGTTATTAAACAATAATGATATAATAATAACTGAACTATCTGTGGAATAGTTCTGAAGCATCGAGAGACTGGAGCAATCTCCAGTCTGCGAAAAGTCAGAGTTTCACTGGTATATAATATTATTAAATAACAATATACACGTAGTACTACGCAATAGTATAAGATAATAAGATAAAACGATGTATTTACAGATTCACTTGTACATGCTTTCATCATCAAAATCCAACTCGTCAGGTTCCGACAAATTACTGAAATCAGTCACAAAGATAAGTTAAAATGAAGTTTCAGCAGTGCATCAGGATGCAGAAATAATGTATTTGTTTCGCTTTTCAGAAAGTGGACATCATGTTTGACCGTGAACACGTACACGAGCTGTCCATTAAGATGCGCATGGCAGTCTCCAACTCATCGTGCGTGCAGCAACAGCTCGGCTACGTGAGTGCTCAGCTCTGTCACATTCCTGACTTCTTTCTCAAGCTCCTCTCGGACGTGTTTCTAAAAGCTGGTCGCTCATGATTTCTCGGTCCTTTGAACCAGATCTGTTGAAAAATCGTATTTCGTTTATACTCTTTTTTTTCTCCGAGCAACTGGTAAAACAATTGAGTTTTGTCTAAATTCAGGCGCAGTTTGTGAGAGAAATTAAAATGATCCTAGTTTTAAGTAAAAATAGAGGAGAGGTCAGATACAAAAGTTATCTAGTGGAGTTTTTTACTACAGTGCTTGGACAAAAGTATTTGTATACTTCTATTTTGATGTTATTTCAGAATTTTGAGTTCTGGTTTGGATAAAGTTGCGCAGATAGTTCATAGAACAAATATGTACCAGAATACTGAAACATAATGCATAAAAATTAACTTTCAACCAGACAGTAAACTAAGTACCAGACTGCCGAGTAACTGAGTAAACTAAGGACGAAAATACTCGGCTAAACTTGATATCATGCTATATCATTGTTATTTTGTAGCACAATTATATTATCTTAGTTAAAAAATTACTGACACGGCTTTCAGAATCACAAAGAAGAACCTGTAAAGAAAGTAAATTTTGATTGGCACAATAATGACCTCTCTAGATATTTTTAAAGGTGGATGCTCGGTGATTACAGAGCAAATAGTCAATGAAATACCTCAAACTATTCGAAAGCAAATAGTATGAACTTCGTCGTGAAGGATAGACCAATAGGCAAATTGCTGAACATGTTAAGGTCCCACACTGAGCTATCTGTGGAATAGTTCTGAAGCATCGAGAGACTGGAGCAACCTCCAGTCTGCGAAAAGTCAGAGCTTTTTCTTGCAAGATCACGGATATCACTCGACACCTCACGCCGTGAAAAGTGACGAATAAATTAATGACAACCCGTACATCCCTATCGTAAAAATTGGAACTACGCACAAGAATTTCATAACAGTCGAAAAACGGTCGCTAGAGAATTACGCAGAAGTGGTCTGCTTGCCTTCACTCTGCGTAGGATTTCTCTTCTAACAGCAAAATAAGTGAAAAATCATGAAACCTTATCCAAAGACCATCTTGACAAAGGAATTGAGGTCTAGAAACACGTTGTATGGTCTGAAGAAAGCCAAGTAGAACTTTTCAGGTGAAAGGTGCTGATCATGTTTCCAAGAAAACAAGGGCTGCCTAAAATTCCAAGAACACAACCTTTACCGTCAACCATTGAAGAAGCAGCATCTTGGTGTGGGGTTGCTGTACTGTCTATGGTATTGGGGAGCTCCGCATTATTGATGGAAAAATGGATGATAGAGGCAGAGGCGGCATGGAGCAGAAACTGCTTCTGAGCGCAAGGAAATTCTACGACCGATGCAAATGGATCTTTCAGGAAGACATTGACCCCCAAAATCTGGCAAAGTTTACGAAAGAATAAGTTGAAAACAAGAAAAAAAGTGTCCTTCAGTAGCCTAGCCAATTGCCTAACTTCAATGAGATTGCAAAGTTAGTGCTAATGTTCGAAAATTAAAACCGGAGGGGCAAAAGTTGGTTTCGGGTAAGAATAGTTGTGTTCACACTGCTGTTATAAACAAATGTTACGCTTTGTATTACGAGCGACTTGTTGCAAGTTATGCCCAATTACATTAATTAATCATTTAAATTTCTTTGTTAAATTGATTTACCGGTTGTCAATAATTCTTATTCTGTTCTCTTTAGGTATTCTGGTACGTATATATTTTCGTAACTACCTGTACTTTTTACTCTAAACCAAAACTAGAAATTTTCAATTTAATTCAGAAATGGTGCTGAAAAAATGCCCTTGTCTAGGCACTGTATGTATTTTTTGGAACATGAATGAAAGCTTTAAGGGTTATTAATTAAAGTTATTATAAAGGTGATTGCATTTAATTTAGGTATTCCATTTGCTGAAAATGAAACAGCCACTCGTTACAGGTTGAAGCATTTGCTCTACAAACATGCCTGAGTCAGAAAAGGGAACCAAGTATGATTGGTTCCTTCATTAATGTGCCCTAGAAAATTTGCTCCAAATTAATCCCGATAAATGGTAGTCGCACTTTAAGTGAGTTTTTGGACAAGGAGTGATAAAAGCGAAAATTCCTACCTTCGCTAACAAAGAAAACAATAGACGCTTAAGTTCGTAGAGTTAGCGTAAACACTTTCGCTTGCTTCAAATTGACCGCTGAACCTACCATGTTAGCATCTCTACAAATGTTACAAAGTAAAATTCTTGGTATTGCGCTATTCGCTAATTTCGCCTAATTTTTATTTGACGGTGACTCCACAGATCGATGATGAGTACAACATCCTGTACCAAAACATAGTGCACGACATCAAAGAGCTGGGACGTTTCGACAAGTGGCTCATGGAGCAATTACTGAACGGTATCACTCTGTGCCGGGATTTTACGGTAAGTTCACTCTCTAGTGCAGAAAAATGTAAAACTATGATTAGCTTCGAAATTTTTGTTCGAATCGATAAAAGGCGAGCCACTCCTGGAATATGTTGGCACCTATCTTGCAGTAATGATGTTGAACGCAAGTCGCTCTCTCAACTTCAATTTCACATGTCACTAGTCGTTAATTTTAAGCACACGACAGGCTGTGCGTGAATTTGAAAACCTTGAAGAGGAAAGTGGTGGATTGACTAAAAATATTCGGAAGAATTGAGACTTTCTCTAGTGTTGTTTAGATTAATTAATTTAGTTTAAATGAACTACAGTGGTAGAGAAAGGGGCACGACCAATTGTGTTTATGCGATGTACTAACAACTCATTAATTTTTCCGATTGTAATTATGAACCGAAAAATGTATTCCTATTTCCATTGATCAGTCGAAATAGATCTAGCTTTACCTGAACACTACAAGCCATCTTAAGCGTTTAGAGGAACATCAAATTTTCTAGATTATTCAGACTTAAATTTTCCCAAGCTTACTTTATTCAGCGCTTGTAATTTATGATAAGTCTGAATTACATATTTAGAAATTTACTCACGAGTGAGACTTAATTTAAGAACATCATCAGGCATTGGAAGTGAAATGGTTACATTTCTTATAAATTACGTATAGAAATGAGCCCATGGCTCATTGAAGACCCGAAACATGATTTCATTCATTTACTAATTTCCCCGCATCTTGTAATTTTGAAATCAGCAATCAATCTCTTTAGTGTGCTGTATAGATTTCTCATTAAGCAAATGAAGCATGAGTTCCACACCTTTTATTTATTATGCCTCACCAGACCTGCGTGCCTCTGGACAAGATCCAGTACCCCATGGGCCCAGCTGAGATGAAATACCTGAACTTCAAGACCTGCTGGAACCAAGCCACCCTCGGGACGTGTCTCAAGAAACAGTTCAGGGAGCGACCGTCTGACTACGATTACATCGGTGCTCAGAACATCTTTGATTCATCTTCTGCGGATGAGAAGATGATTTCGCTGATATGGCGGGATTCGACTTCAGGTCTCTTCTAACCAGAGATACCAAGCGTGCCTTGACTTTACACCGTGAATTAAGCGATGTACGAATATTGCGGGAGATAAATCTGGGTGACTTTTTCGAGATATTCAATTGTTGTATTCAATCTTTATTATTGATTGAGGCTTTAGCATTCTTGTCTCAAAATTTCCTTAGACTGGGTCAAGAGAGCGTCACTGGTTAGGGAAGAAAGAGTAATCACGTTCCACTTGGAACGCTAAGTGTAGCAACCGCTGTGGTTTTCAGCGTCCCCCTAGTGACACTATGGGGAAAAACGTTTATCATTCAAATACTTGAATATTGATTGCATTTCACAAATAGAAAAAATTCGATCAATTTGTGGGGTTTTAGGTGAAATTTCCTCAGAAGTTCGACATGAGGAATTTTTTTGAACGTTAATCAATTTTTGAAGTTCGAAAATTGGCCGCATTTTTCTCAATGCATTAGGGTAGCAATTGTAGCAATTGTATCTGTTTCTGTATTCTGTTATGGTATTGAGGAAATGATTAAAACATTAAATTACAAATATTATGTATATTTTTCCTTTTAGTGAATGTTCATGTACAACAATATCATGGAAAACTCGAATTTGAAATTAAATTCCCAAACATCTTGTAATTCAGTCATTGAGGAGTTTATTGAAGCTATGTAACGTAACTCACGATGAAGAAAACAAATAATTCAATTCGGTAGAGATTCCATGAATGAAGCATCAGATCCAATGTATTTCACAAACTGAATTTTCACGTTCTCCAGCATTAGCTGCTATGGCTTTACCAAAAATTTATTTAGAATTCCAAGCTTTATGCATATTCTATAACCGTGTCTTGATATTTTTTTTGCTGTACAAATAATCCTGGTAAAAGTGAATGACTCATGGGCTCAACGTTATGAATAAAAAAATCAATTGCATATGCAACGAAACGAGTCCATTTGTTTCGACGCTTTGTTGCTTTGGATCACAACTCGTGGTCCATTGCGTTCCAGTTTAGAGGAACGCTATCGAGCACCTGCCTTTCTTTGCAATTCTGGAGCCGTCGTGCGCCGAGTGCCGCCACCGTGAAGGGTGCCGTGAAAAGAAGTCTCGTTGAGCTTTGAGCTCGTCAAGCGCAGGGTGTTGACTTAACAGGGCAAGCATCCCTACCAAACTTCTGCTATCGAGAAGGGATCGGTTTCGGGTTTTTGCTTCAACTCACACTTCCTCCTGTCGCTAACGTAGGTTTTATTCTCTTTCTCCCTTTGAAAACTGGGAATTTTACTGAAGGTTCTTTCTTCGCTTTGTACCTGTTGAAAAATTTCCTCGAAAATAATAATTTCTTGACTCTCTGATATCTGTGTCGTCACATATGAATGAGTCATGTCAGGTTGTCACTTTTTGGGGATTGCGTTGCTTCAAATATTGATTTTTCTTGAGAGCAAAACCATGTAAACTGAAAAACATGACTCAAGGTTGATAAAAAGCACAGAGCGTATTTATTCTTTCAAGTAGATCGCCAAACAATTTAAGCATGTAACGTACTATTCATTCATATGAAATAAGTTTAAGGCTTATTGGTCATAGAAAGAAACAATAATTTCTCATGACTGTAGAATTTTAAGGAAATATTGATTACATTTTAAATGAAATCGTGGCTTTAAAACAATCTAAAAAATTCATTGATTACGGTGAAGTAATTTCAGTGATTATGAACATTGAATAGCCTGTAGGTGAGAGAAATAACGGTATTCAAAGTAAGCTATCTTACAATTGAACTGCTGTTTTTGATCTCAAGAAAAGGAACTTTGAAGAAACAGTTGGAAAAATTGAAAATCACAAAATAGGTTCCCAAGTTATTTTTGCAGAAATTAAGAGGGATGAAATTTGTTTGACTCGGTTTTGTATTTCATTTCTGATGAAAATTTCTGTAAGCGGAGTGTTTTCTTTCCATTATTTTCATTTTTGGTGTTTATCGTTGAACAATTCACTTATAAATTTCATTTGCGAATTTAATCGCACTAATGCAGCGTTCACCTGATTTGCAAAAGTTCATCATTTCGATGCACTAAATGTCTGATTCACCATGCAGGAGTCATCAGGTTTCTACTCCAAGCCTTAATGTTAAGACATCCCTCATGATGTTTTTAACCCTGATGGCGTTTTCATTCTCATTTTGAGCTTATTTTGCTTATGAATAAATCAGAAATTAATTCACTTCTTTAACCTCTTGTTTTTCATTTTTCATTCAAATAAAATATACTACTCAAAAGGCTCATCAATCTGCCATAGACATTTCATTGAAGTTAACCTTGTATATTCACGCTGTACTTCATTTGCCTGAATCTAGAATTTTTAATAAGATCAACTACCTATGATTTGAACTCGTTATTGGTTGAAAATATTTTGAATTAATTCCCGATTATGACCAATCATTCCCGTTAACTTTCACAAGATCAATTTCCTTCAATGACTATAAGTGAATGCAAAATTTACAAAATGTAAGCATCCTATCACAACTTTGCTACTTCATCATATGCAGCATCACAGCAACTAAATGCGACCTTTGTAATATTCATCGGAAGATCATAATCATTTCTCTCTTTTTCTCTAGTGAGCTTTTTATCGTCATAATGTTGAAATCCCAACTGCCACCGAATAACAATAACCCGTCTTCTTTCCTGATTGAGAAAAGCCACGAAATCTTGAGCACCGAAGCAAACACGTCATATGAGAAATTTGTCTCAGACACAGATACACGGTTTTGAATCGCAAAATGTTGGTTTCTCAAATGCTCCGTCACCTCATGCAGAGCTGGTAACATCGATATCTTAAATAAATTATAATGATCCCTCCAATAACGCTAATCTTGTTAATCATCGAATTACCGAGCGCGAGTCCGAAACCACAATGTGAAGTCTTTCCCGTATTTTGAAGTGCTCGAAAGAAGTTTTCATCTCTAATCAAATTCCCAACCCCCACTTTTCTAAGCTTTAAAAGTGTCAGCATAACAGTTGCATTACCGACTCGTTTACCAATGTGGGCTTACCCACAGAATTTCGTGTACCTCTAATGGTTTAGCAACATTTGTTGATATCTCAGCTTATGGTTCGGGTCCGTTGCTGTTTTTTAGATCCTTTGACTAAATCTTGCTCTCTACTCAAAATTTTCCACGAGTATTTCATTGGCAACATTTGGTGTTGTGTCAGCATGAGCAAAAAGCCTCTTACTTTCATTTCTTCTTGTATCGCTAGCAATCCATGCACCAGTAACTGTTTGCGACATCAGTTTACTCACTGCGCATAATTCAGCAACAGCATTTCGCTGAGCAATCGGCAAGCATCAGCACACAGAGTCTGCTGAGAAGCGACCATCACAACTGCCGCCTCCGAGCGCCAGAAATGGCTTCGTTACCAAAGCTGCAGATCGTGACCGAGCTTTCCAAAGGATCGCGTGACTTCGGCACGAAGATCGTGCATCGTAGCAGTTCAAAAGACCGGGAATCTCACTAGAGACTGAATTCGAGTCCGTGAATTGAAGTGAAATAGAAAATCACAGCATACTGCAGCGAAATGTTCTAAACGCATTTAGTTTATGGGACAAGTTTGTTCATGAATTAACTTAGGTAGAAGAGGTTACCGAAACATTTAAAAATTAATTGGTCCCAAAAGAAGGTGCTGATTCTTCGAGCAGGAATTCTGCAGTAAATGCGTGCAGCTGTTAATGTGAGACCGTCATATTATTGGTTCAGAATTTTTTGCGTCGTTCAAGGGCATGTAAGGCTTATTATACTAGTAAAATCGTTCGCGGTGGACATCTCCAAACTCCAAGATCTCACAGACAGCTGTCCCATTAGAAGGCATTAATTTGTTAGAATCTTTTTGAAATCATGCACATAAAATGATCATATTGTGTCTGAGAGTACCTGTTTTCATACAAATCAATTGAAAATATGAAGGGAGCACAATAAGGATAAAGATGTTTCCTAAATGAAAGAAAAATTCCGGTCATTGTTTCTTTCTTTTTCTCTTTTCAGGCCCCTCCTTCCAGGACTCAGCCAGTATATCTCCTTCTCCCTCTAACGCACCCAATATTGATAACTCCCTCACTCCTCCTCCTTGCCTTAATTTTCTTTATCTTCTCCAATCCTTAGTCTTATTCATGTTTTAATACATTGGCTTAAAATGTGTTAGATTTTAAAATTATTCAAGTTATATCTAGAAGAACACAATTGTTTGAGCGCAAAACGCTGTTCAACTGAAGTTTTTTCTAATTAAATTTCAAAATACGGAAAAAAATTACAAAAAAGTGCGAATGTTCTTTTCACGAGAAGTATTCGAAAGAATAACTATTTCTTCGAGTTAATTTGCACTGAGGTTTTTCTGTCGCAAGACAATGCGAGGCTCAACGAGAATAGAACGCAACTTTTTCGCTGACATCCCTTCTTATTAACAGATAAAGCTCGCAAAAATGCATTACGCTTAATAGCGGGAATATTTTCTGATCATAAGCGGCGATGAATTATTTTTGCAGCTTGTATAATTGTATACCGTGGTCATTTTTGAGGCGTGTAAGCTGAGAGCAATCATTCAATTAGTGTGTGTTCTCTCGTAGTAAATAATATTAATCAAATGTTTTTCCAATTGGCATCGTCCCAGATATGTTACTGGAACATGTCTTCATTTCATCCTCCCAGAAAAAGTCATCTGAAATAAAATAGTTAAGTGGAAAATTGAACTTCAGTCTATTGTCCTGTGTTTCAGAGCAATGTAGAAGACACGCTTCTAAAAACTGTTTTTTATTAAGCGAAATATTTCTTTGATTCTAAATAAGTAATTTCAAGCCAAGCAAACTAGACACACGCTGTCTAGAAATGATAAATTAGTCACCTGCGCAGCCTAGGAGCTGTTTATGACACTCGCCCATTACGCAGAAGCAAGATTTTTGGCTTCCAAGAGACCGTAAAAGGAGTCAAAGTACTAAGTGCCGGGCATAAAATATGACGTTGTGAGCAGATTTCTGCCGGGTGAATGGTGAACTCCATCTGAAGTCGTCCTGATCGTTTGAAAATCTTCATTCTTTTAATTTTAGATGCTTGGGAAAACTCCTGCAACTTTGTGAAGAAAGACACAGTGCTTCCTTGCTTAGCACTTCAACACAAGTCTGCAAATACTAATGAATGCATTGATTAGGAGGCTTTGACGTGAGTCAGTATAGCAAGCCAGGTTATCATGGAAAAATCTTCTCATCATGCATCAATACATTAACGGCGTTCAATTTTTAATCACCGAGACAATACTAAACTTCGTTCGATTATTTAAAAATTTCAAGATTTTAAATTTCGAAAATTTCAACTGGGACGTATCCATGATAATGGAGACTTATATTTTGACATTTCGCAGCTCTGTGACGTATCTCATCAACACGATCAGTTTTCTCTTACGACATCAAATTTTTTGTGCACCCAATTTTGACCGATTCAGTTGTTTCAAGCTTATGTAATTTTCATTCAAACATTCTCAGCAATGCCAGCCAACTGAAATTGATGAGAGCCGACGCCACACGTAGAATTCTTAGGAATGCTAGCCAGCTGGATTTTTAAAGTGCCAATTTATTTATTAAGTGCCTTTAGAAACGGGTACTTAGGAGCTAAGCTGTTTCAATATGGTGAAGGCTGTTAGGCTGATTAGCACCATTTCATTAATCAGTTCACGGCTTGCTCCAGGATTTGTATTTCTCGCTCGCCCTGGAGAGACTCGATTGCGCAGCGATAAGCTGCGACGCTGATGAACCGACGGCTGTATCACGAGGGAAAGATACAGAACTGCTGCAACGTGATTAGTTTAGTAGAGTAACAGTTTTCTACTCTCTTTAGACTTTATTATGTTAATAGGATTACTGTTTTCTATGCTCACATGACTTCAGAGATTTAAGTTTGTGAAGTACATAAACGAGGAATTTTTATCGTGCTAACAAGAGCCCTTGTTTAATGTAATTTGCAGACTAATGCTATGCAAACGAGAAATAGAGACGTCAGATGAGTGGGTTGCAAATATTAACTCGTTGAGTACGTTTGCGCGGTTGATACGGTTGATTAAGTTACCTTGCAAGTAACTGAGGTGAAAAACCGACAAATACATTTCTATCTTTCCCCAGAAGTGAGAAAAATGTAATAGTTCGAATATATTTGAACTCATACGCTAAATTTAATTATGAAAATAGGACATGGAAATAATTGAATATCCCGTTCTTTTATACCGGTTCGTGAATGAGTAATTTCCCCACCGCTACAAGTACGTCCCAAAAAGTAGTGAATGTGTTAATTTCATTTGAAGGGTAAGTGGTTGTTACAGTAATGAAAATTTCCAGGTGAAATTCTTCAACTCTTTGTTTTACACAGAGCGCAGTTTGCAGGTCTATTAGCCGCATTCCAGTGATTTGGATGTGAAAAAAAAAATTCCAAAAAGTAGCTTAAAAAATTTTGCTTCGCAAAATTAGAATATGTGGCTTACGAGTAATCATACGTTTTATATATTAAAAAATAAGTTTAATAATATAATGTTATGCTGTTGAGTTAACAAAAATTTTTTATGATTCAATTTTTTGAGCTAGAGAATTGAATCAAATTTGTACGCCTTATTAAACCTGCTGATTCGTTTCCAACTCATCTAAGTAAAGACTCTGAAGTTCTGAATAAAGTGAGACAATTTTAACTGTTCTAATTTGTTCTTATCGACGGAAGCTGCCATGGATTGCTCCTTCACGTCTAGAATAACTTATCCTTTCAACCCTCAACAGAAATACTATTATTTTTTCCCAAAAAATGCCTACCTTCAAAATCACAATTTCTCTGTGTGAATAAGAGGGCAGAAAACTTTTAATTTGGTTTCAGATGAAACTTAAGATCAGCGCATCAACTGTAGAAGCAATATGCTAGACACAAATATCTATGCGTGTTTGCAGCGAGAGATGCAAATGGGAACGATGATCAGGGGATTTTTAAGTTCCCCTTCCCTAAACTTCAGATCCCCGCCGCCAGCAATGTTTCACATGACAGGAGGCCGAGTCAGCATTTACAGGAGAAATCACAGCTCATTTCTTGTGGAGATTTGGCCAAATTGACGATAAAACAGACTCGTTTTGATGGAGGGAGGCATGTTACTGCCTAATGGGTCTTGAAACAAGTCTTTGGTTCTATGTTTTATGAAGGGCAGGTGTTTCATTGTTGTACAATGGATACTTAACACTGACATTTGGTTAATTTGCTCTATTTCTCTGCTATTATGTTTTACTACTAATGTACTTACGTTCAGGTTTCTATACAGTATTTTATACTAAATTACCAAATTCTATCTATGGCGTTTTATTTTAAATTCATGAATTTGGCGACTACTGATTTACTGCTATTGTACTTGCATTCAGGTTTCTATCTAGTATTTTATCCAATTTTTGAATTTGGTTACTTCATTAGTATTCTTAATGATTTGTAGTAGGGTTCTGGTATTTTTGTGAGTGTATGTAGTGCGGTAACGGGAGAAACTCAACTGAAAACGCAGTTCAAGCCAACTAATTGTCTGGTGAACACAAGCTACACGTCTGATATCTGAGCAACTGTATTTTTGAAGATGTAATTGTATGTCATTGCAGATTTTGAAACAACAAGTTCTTGTGCAGTGCAAATAAATGAGAACAGTGTTAGCTCGTTGCTTCTAATTTTTGCCTTCATGTTGTTTTCTGGGATTCAGAAGTAAAACCATTGAAAACGACGTTGCTCATTATCCATTGAAAACGACGTTGCTTACTAACCATTGAAAACGACGCCAGGGGACCTAAAAAGTATTCCATACCTTAACTACCTCTAATCAAAGTGAAGTCCAGTGTTCAACTGAGATCAAAGCCAATTTTCGCACTCGATATTGGAAATGACACAAATTGAATGGATCGTGCTTTTATTTGATTTTGTTTTAGTGTTTAAGAAATCTGAGTCGTGATCACAGGTGGATCAAACGAATTATGAAAATCCCTACAGTGACCAAAGGTGCGACACACATCAGCTAATGTGTTGAACAGGGCCAAGTTAAGACATTTTATGATAAACTCAACTGATAATTCATCCTAAAACATGTTATAATCAGGCTTGAGAAGTACATTTTGTCGCATCAATGCAAATAATTCAGGGCAATTTTTTCCTGTTTATTCAAATTGAAATGTGAGCTTTCGAAAATATAATGCAAGAGAATTTATAAGTTTCGAATGGATGCGTAATGATTCATATAAGAAATTATTAGAGCAGTTAAAACTACTTAAAATCATGAAATATTGTTCTAAAAAACACAATATTATGATAATTATGTTTCATCATAATTCCAGAATAAAAATCTTGTCAGCAATTGCGCGTTGTCAACTCGCTATTACCGTAATAATGATCGTAAGCAGGAGTACTGAAAGTAATTTCCGCATTTTGTCAGCAAGGTCTGAGTTATAGCTTGAACCCAGTGCCGTGCAACATCGATCGGTCGGCAGATCGACAACACACAATGACCAGGAGGTGATTCCGAGAAACTGCTAAACAAACCTCCCTTCTGACACAGGAAAAGAGCGAAATCATCTTCCTCCAGGCAGGAGGTCGTTTGCGCCGCAGATCGGCATCTACTGCTAAACACTATTTCCACGAACTTATACAGGAGATGGACATGGACAAAAATATGGAAATTTCAAAGAAAAAATGTATCCCTGCCTTATATGGTGTAAGAAAATCGTTGGCATTCAAAGCAGCTTGCGGTCTTCTCGGAATGGATTAACACAGGTCGTGTGTGGTTTCCAAGGTATCTTACCCTATTCTGTCCGTGTTTTAGAGGCAACTTCAATTGATGATAATGGAGGTGGATGTCGTTCACGCGTCTTTTCTCTAAAGCAGACTATAAAGGCTAAAGATTGTAAAGTTCTGGTGATTGTGAAGAAATGCGCCAAATCGCTTTCATGGTGTCAAAACCAGTCTTGGACGATCCGAGATGTATGAACAGTGGCGTTATACTGCATCTTCTTTGAAAAAAAAAATATTGCACTATGACCGGCCTGATCGGCTAAAATTGTCAAATATTCCATCCCAGGAATGCGACCTTGCAAAGTATTTTTGGGTCCTATGGAATATTACGAAATGGCTGCCCAAACCAAGACCGGATCCTCGCTATGTTCCACCCTAGTTGAAATTTAGAAACACTGGAGAGGAAGAATCATTTGACCAAATGAATACCCCTGCTTCGGAGTTCAGGATTCATGGTTTCACAACCAAGTTTTTCTTTCACATGCATTCCTATCACTGATGCAAAGTTTTGAAATTGCAGCTCGCTTAATTTGAAAGTCCTTGCTTATTGAGGTCCTTAAATTGTTTTGCTGCTGATAAGTTTATTGAACCGACTTTCAATTCGGCAGCGACTTTTGCATCTGCTGTTTTCTTATTTCACGCAACATTTCACTTTAATGACGTCTATTACTATTCGCTAACACACACCTTTAATGCTTTGTACCTTAGCGGATGAGGTTTTTTTGCCTTTCCTGTATGCGTTGTAAATTCTCGATACGGTGCCTCGTGGAACATCTTACACATCGCCTACCGTGGTATCGGCAACGGAAACACTCAAAGTACGAGTACAGAATTTGTTCACGTTCGATTTCACTCAGACACAATGCGCGTTCAACTACACTTAACGATGTGCCAAGGAGTGCCATTGTACAGGTGGCGTTAGAGGGCAAATACCACAACGCACCTCGCAGACTTTTCTAGAACACGCATTTGCAGGCGAGCATGCATTTAACGAGGCACTTTTAGATTTTTCCCATCCCCTGTAACTCTTCGAAAAAAAAATGCTAAGCTATTCGTAATCGATTGAATTCTTATAGGAAGAAAAAACACACGGTAGATTTATTGATATAAAAAAAATAAATCGTTAGGTTATCGATTTGAAAATAAATTGAGAGAGTGTACATTATAACCGGCTATTCAAATTGCATGAATAGCATAACTTCAATATGAGCGTCTAACTGTATCACTACTTTAATATGAAACACTTCATTTGGAAATGAAAAGTGGAAAAGTACATTCCCAGTTTTAAAACATTTTGCAAATTGGACGTTTTACTCCTAAGTGATCGGTAATATAAAATAAATTCATCAGCTAAAAAGATGTTTTAAAATGCTTGTATTTGCAGCGGAACAGCAACGTGCAATTTTGGAAACTTATCTAAAGATCTCGTAATGGATTTTGGTGGGATCGTCTTTCGTCAGAAGCATAGATGTGGAACCATTAAGACTGGAATACAATTGGAGTTTTGATTGCTGTAAGCCGCGTTGTGAGAAAATAATACTTATTCAGATATTGAACCTATGCTGCAGATTTGGGTCAATGTGCAGCTGAAGAGTAAAATATTTTCAAATTCTCTGTCCCACGCCTTCCACTTTGTTCAACTAGTTGTGCGTACCGATCTAACGTGAGTGAACTAAATTATTCCTTCCGTTGTTGAGGCAAACATCGGTAAGATATCCTTATAGTCGGTAATGTCTTCCCTGAGTTACTTTGTTGGATTTAGTACTTGGTTCTGCTTACCCGTTTACTCGTTAAATGCCTTGCATTGGATTTTACGATGAAAAAATATTTCAGCATGTATTTTTCAAGTCGATATTTGAATTCAGACTTCAAAACTCGTAATATTTGGAAAAATTGTACTTCAGACAACGAGAGAAATTCATAGAAGTTAACTTGCTGCATAAATGATTGGAAAGCAAGTAGCCGCACTGGATAATGAAGGCACGATATTGCTGCTGCTCAGAAACATTAACGATGAAATTTTTTTCGCTGAATACTAATTTAAACTTTTTTCTAATGTACAATGATAATTTCGGTATTAATGCGCATTGAAAAATGATTTAAAACTCGTTTAGTTCAAGGCCCGAACAGGCATACGCAAGCGTAGTGTGTTTCATAGGCGAATTTACATGTTGCTTCATGCGACGAAAACATCCTTTGAGTCTGCTGTGCAATCTTAAATGGAAGCTTATTGTCGAGACTGGAAAATATTTGCTTGCAATTAAGGGCCGCACGTCATAAAGAAGGTAACATTTACTAAACGACTACAGAGACGACGTTATATTAATGATGTTACTTAGCTTACAGTCGTGAGGGCAGTTTTTTCTTAATTCGAAGGCACTATTATGAATGAATGATGAAGTATCTTGTTAATTATGGACTCTCGTTCGGAGTAACATGCACTTTTTTGAAGTTAAGAGCCTTTCTTAGTGAACATGAGTGATGGCCAGCCCGAACAAGAAATTACATTTGCGACGCGTAATAGCGAAGAAATAATACTTCAGTTTTGTGATTTTATCAAAAAAACAAACATCGGCATCTTAGGATGCTTTATTTCCAATCAAGCCTGATACATATGATCTTGAGCATTGGTTTTCCAAATGCCTTATAACTAACACTATATATAAGACACCATGACGGTTCCCCCGTAAAGTCGTTACCCATTTCCGACACCTGGGTTGAGTGGGGTATTGTGCTTGAGCTTTCCCCAATACCCAACGGGGAAAATCGCCGCGCCAGCGCCGGGATACGAACCCTCGACTCCCAAATGCAAGGGCGATGCCCTTAACCACTGTGCCACGGCAACAGTTCTCAAAATTTAAAAGTTCAGAATGTAAGTAAATGCCATGATGATAGTACGGGGTGAGAGCGACTGTATTAAGGAACTATGCCTTAGACTCTCAGAGAGCCTTTTATTCGTGTTCAAATTCGGTAGTTACGGCAGAATAAGTTCCATAATGCTGGTGGTAAATATTTAATCAATTTATTTACCAAAAGTGATACGGCTGTAGATTGATTTTTAAGTCTAGCACAATGGATGCATTTGAGTATAGCTTCGTTGGAATATCACTGGCGTCAAATTGATAATTTCCGAAAAGAGCTCGAATTTAGCAAATATTATTATTCTGCTTGTGTAATATTTTGGTGCATCATTCACCTTTCCGAGTTGGTAAAAAATACGTACAACGTACATGATATTGCAGTCGTCAATGAATTACTTCTCTTGTTTCAGTTTTGATACATCATTCACACTGGGTAAAAAAGCCGAAAGTCGATGCATGTACCCATGCTCGAAAGTTGAAATTCAACTCTCCTAAATCTTGTTCGCTTTTTCTTCAGGTCTTTAACGTCAATTTTCCAAATTGTTTCAATACGAATAGTATAAGTACTCGCTGAATATTTATGCTGCATGCTATATGCAATAAGAACGTAGGTTATGGACAAAAATGGATTTCCTGTTATTTTATTCATGTTTCGAAGGGATTAGAATTATTTTACTTTTGGATCTCCCAAAAAATATAAATAAAAAACCTTTTATTAACGCACGGCTTCATTTGCATTGCATTTTGCTAGAATAACGTTTTCACCGCTAATAGTGAGCTGTGTGGGTGTTTCTCTGAATTAGAAGTACCTTAAAATAACAAGTGAACCGTTGGCGAGAGTGGAATCTCTAATAAAAGAAAAGAGTGTCTGAAAAATAAACGCAGTGGAAGGGCTGGGATTGCTAAGAGATTTTTGCAATCAGAAATGAAATGTGACACATAACGTTCGAAGTTGAAGAAATGTCAAAATCACTTCCCAGTAAAACTTGACAAAATTTGGGGTGTAAGAATGATTTACAAGTTCACTGCTCAACGCTGTCTCAACGCCATCAACTTCTCGCAATATCAATCATGCAGGATGGGAGAATCGGTTATTTCGAACGTTATTACCTTGAACGTACGCCCTTAAGAAGAAAAGTACTGTTTTAATTTCATCGAGAGGACTTTAATCTTCAGAATAATGTCAAATTTCAAAGCATACTACGATGCTTCGATTTTAGGCTTTGAAAATACTTCAAGTAAAAGAAATTAAGGCCACTCATAGTTCTGATTTTGCATGATTTTCATTGGCATCTCGAAGGAATAATAACAATTTTTATTTTTAAAAATAACGAATTGGTGAGATTCCTGCCACGAAGAACTTAAACTTCGGGCCCGGCCTGAGCTGGCCGCCGAAGTCTGGAGGGAAGGCAAATATGCGCGAGCTGTCCATCTAAATGCAAATGTCCGCCAGCGATAGCTCGTTGTTGCAGTTTACCTTGCGGAGCTGACAAAGAAAGCATCACGGCGATCGCCTCGCATGTTCTTTCAACGACAGAATCATGGCAACCAAACACTACAAAAAGCCTGGCTTGGGCACTGAGTTGCAACGAATGATTCGCTCAGAATAGCACAGACAAATGAATACAAATGATGCACTCGCTGAAGAACTTGTACTAGTGCAATTTTATGTTGAAGTGGAGAAATTAATTAAGCTTGAATGACTTGAGGATAGTGTGAGCTGAAAGAATTTAATATTGCTCGAGTTACATTTGAAGATTCAGAAGTGCTATGACGGAATACATTACATCCATGCAGTCAAATGAAATTTGAAAGTTTTTTGGAGATATACATATCCGTCGTCATTAGGCAACGAGTTTTTGAAAACTTCGCTGGAAATCTTTGAAAAGCTAGGTTTTTTTATATTTATATCTCAGTCTACATAGCGTTGTTTTTACTTCCATGGTCGTAGTATGTATTACTGAGGCAAATTTTGTCAAGTACTGCAGATGATTGATTCGCTACCTTCATCAAATATTGTCACACATTGCAATGACTATCTTTACTATCATTAAAACCTGGCTATGCAACAATCATAAAGCACTAGTTTAGTCGTACATTCATAAATTATATTTTTAGCCCACAAATAAATTCCCTGTTTTCAACTCACATAACTTGACCAAATCTCTTCAATCCTAACTTATCTTGATCTACCCCAACGTAATCTTAAACGAACTAACCATAAATGACATATCCTAGCCTATCGTAAACTAACGTACCTTAGAATTGCCATTCTAGACTCACCGAACCTAACGTAATCTATCCTAACCCAGCTTACACTAGCCTAACACAATTCATATTAATTTAACTTACTCCAAATATAACCTATCTCTGCCTAACCTATCCTATCGTTAAACAGGAAATTCAAGACTAACCTAATTTTGACCTTGCACAACCTACCCTAACATATTATATCCTATCCCAACATAACCTGTACTACCCTGACCTATCCTAATCTATTTCAAATAAACCTACCCATTCATACTTATCGGGACCTTACCCAACGTTACTTGAACATAACCTATCTAGAGATAACATAACCCATCTTAACCATCTTAACAAAACATAACTGAACGTAAACTATCACTACCTATCAATATCTAACCTATTCTAACGTAACCTTACCTTTCAAAACGTATCTAGCACAAATCAAATTAACTTAACGTAGTTCAACATGATATTACTTAATATAACCTCGTCTAATTTAACAAACAAACTAACCTACATTAACCTAACCAATCCTAACCTCTTCTATCGTATCCTAACCTATCGTAAATCAGATCACGCATTACATAGCATCACGGTCACTTAGTTCGCGGCTAGAAAGAACTTGAACCATGTATTTGTGATGCAGACCTAGTTTAATATGGCCATCTAGTGGCAAAATGGATTGACGGACGAATTGACGGTGGACACACGCGGCTCGAATTTTAGTATAAACTGAAATATAATAGCCACAATTAAAACAGTGTTCTGACACATTTCTTCAGATATTATCAAACACTTTCTTAGTTTCCGTTATCGAGTGTTGACAAATATTGCCTCTAAAATCTTAACCAACCTTTGCTACCTTTACCAAACACATATCAACCAAAAAACATTTCTAAATTTTACTCTTGCTACCTACATCACGTATCGCCAAGCATTGCTTTCGCTACCTTCATGAAATATCCCCAAAAATTGCCTCTACTTTAACTTTGTCAAGCGTAGTCCAACTTTGGCGTCCTCTCGCCATACTCCGTCAATCTTTGCCGTATAAGAAGTTGATCGGTCCTCGCTCCCTCCGTTATGAACGTTAATTAATTGAGTTTTTCGTCTCCTGTTCACACCCGTAGTTTTGAAGGGCTGTGACGTTGCTAATTTAATAAGACCAGTCAGCCTACAACAAATTTTTAAATGTATACGTGTATATATATATAAATATATATATATATGTCCTATATAAATAGGAATATAAATATATATATATATATATATACATATATATATATAAATATATATATATATAAGCATTTCATCATTTACCACCTGTACAAACAATCACAATCAATCAATCATCTGGAATAATTAGTTTCACTGTGTGCTGTCCGACAAAAGATTGAGACTGCTAAGTAGCACGTTTTCGGAACCGTCACATGTCGCATGCTAAGGTGACCCCAACAAGCACCAGAAACCAATAAGGTAAATGCTTCTCCACGTGTGAGGAATAAATGAGCGATACGATCACCCGTTATACGAATACGAGGCCTGTGCTCATGGGCTCTTTAGGAGGTCTTTGAACTTAAGTTAATCATGAATTGATCTTACGCGAAGATTGAACTGCACTTTCTGACCATGCAGTATGGACAAGAATGTTATTTAGTAGGAGGGAACAAGTAGACGTGAAATGTTATTCCTCACTCTGCTGATGCTAAACGGAATGCAAAGCTGATTCGACGTTACGCGATGATGGTTCATTTCTGAATAAAGGTTGTTATAATCGCATCCTTAAAACTAAAAAAATCTATGCTCTTTTTGCGCGAGGGCTGCTGAGCTAGGGCTTTTCACAGCTTGAGCGACCGGGCAGGATAAAGCTACATTTTGGTGTGTTTGAAAAGGATTAAACAAAAGGGGAGAGGGTCATCCATTCATAAATTTTTGCTAGTACTTTAGTCAGGGACTTCACTCTCTCACGTTGGAAACATTTATTCTATCGAACATTTCAATTGTTTACTTTACCGCCTACAGACGAGTAGAGCAAACGTAAACACTTTCTTTATTTTGTTCTTAGTCACTCATTGAAAGACTCTGGAATGAACGACAATGGAGAGATATTCTGGATCACATCCTTTGACTTCTATCACAATGTCAGAAAGATAAGTTCTGAAGTAAAATACAAACTCGTCGAAGGGAAAACATTGTCACTCCTGATTCTATCAGTTCTATTCTTCCTTAACTCTTCGCTATCTGAATTTTAACACGTCATTCCTTTATCATAACCACCGTCGTTAGACTGACACTGACATCAATTTGTCTTCAAAATCTGAATGAGGAGAAAACTGCTACTCGTAGTTTGAGTGTAGGACACAAATTCAAAAATAAGCAGATTATATGAGAGCTGTTTAGAGAAATGGATTTTGAATGGAACACAAACAGTTGAAGTAAGTTCAACGAATATCAACACTTGATCGGAGAAACGAGAAATTTGTTACACACGGCCTACTTGTCTTATGTTGATTTAAAACGTTTCCGAGGGTATTGTTTTGAAATCTAATCAGATAGAAAGTGAAAGCCATTCATTACTCAAAATTTTGCATCAGATTGGTTCGTCATTCACTTTTCGTCTAGAAATTGGCAAATTTTTTTACTTTTATTGCGACAATTTAAAATCCAAGAGAGCAGTGTTGAAGCGCATCTTTAACCTAAGTGCTTCACATCGACGAGCCTAGTTAAATGCTTTACTTTCAGATGGGGGAACGTTAAGAAAGCTGTACCTACGCACGTTGGGCTTCGAAAGATCAGTAATTTACTAGAGTATCTTTTAACTAAACCATGAAGGCCTCGTTCGAAGTTTACACTCTAGCCCATCGTTTAGCACGGCGTAGATGAAGTGAAATCGGACAAGTGAACTTTAAGCTTCGATATCCTGGCCACCATCTCTTCCCTCAGCTGATGCATCACTCACACAGACCTGTCAATGAGGCGCGTGCTAATTGAGCTCCTACAACGGATAGTGAGTTTTACTTTTATTACGAAGACGGTGGTATCTAGAATACTAACGTGTTGAGCAAAGCAACCCTAACCATTTTGAAATATTCACTGATTTATTATTGCTCGAAAAGCCATGGTTCTATGTAAGCAGCTAAATATTACACTTTCATAATCTAAAAAGACGGTGTTACTTGAAACTCATATGTTGTTACTGAGGTTCCAATGATTTTTTCTTGAGGTCGAGTTTCTTTTCGGTATGACTATATCGGCACTAAAATAAACAGCGTTTTTAATTTACAATTTCTGTAAGAAAATCCAAGAAATGAATTTGACTACAGTTCGATATGTCGTTCGGGAACTTAACCTGTTTATTCAGGGTGAATTTTGGCTATGGGTCCCAAAAGAATCTTTATTAATTCCCAAAATAAAGAATGGATTTTTAAAATCAAAGCATTTATGCAATTCTGGCAAATACTACGTATTCTTATTAAGATTAATTTTCGAGTAGAATATTCTTCTTGTTCTGCTCCCCAGAGCGCAAACAAGTACCGGCGCGATTGCGCAAGCTGTCCATTACGGCGAAAACGAGATCTGTTCCAATTCGCTGAATTTGAATTTTGATGGTTGCCTTGAAATGGTGTAGATTTGTAAACTTTTCGCTGTAAACTCTTCTTTGTAGGTTTTTCCGAAGTAAAACTCCAACTCAGGGCATCAACCGAGGTATAAATCCAGAGAATTGGACCAGATCTTGCCAGTGAGGAAATGAACAGCCCGCATACTAGCGCTGATTCTTGTCCGCGTTGAGGGAGGTGGCTCATGTATAATATTCTGTTCAAAACCTAATACAAATAAAAATAGTACCCTCACGATATTAAGAGTGCTAATTTTTTTTTGAACCCATCAGATATTGTGGGAGTGCTTAAATAGGATACAGATTTATAAATCACCCTGTGTAAATGCTGTGTATAAATGTGTTTGCGTATCCCACACACATAGAAATTTAAATGGAATAAATTTGCAAGGAAATGTGTTTCGCTTGATAGAAGAGACATGAAGAAAGACTCTCACTCTTAAGTTTCAAACTCTAACCTAGTGTGGTCATTTGACCGATAAACATTTGGAATTGTTCTACATATTTTCAGTTGCACATATTTCCAATGAAGAATTTAAACTCAGTCAGGAGACAAATTTGGGCCCCTCACTAATTTGCATCAATGAGAGAAGCCTAAGCTCGGATTTGAGGAATGGCAGCACCTCCACGACATGTAATACACACGAGATCACAATCTATACAAATTTATTAATTTCTAAAAAAAAACATCTTTTCTAAAAAACACTATTTAGCCATTTATTCTAAATAGTTCTTGAAACTACAAAATACATTTTTAAAACGGTAAAATTTCCTTGTTGTGTGAAATGATAGAGCTCAGATTTTCCACCTCGTCAAATAATTACCATCGTTTTCCTTTCGTGATTGAAGTAAGCAGTTCCAATAAACTTATATTTTCCTAAGCATAATATAGCATCACAATTCCATTAGCCGTCCGTTGCACAGCGTAATCAGGTGCGTACAGAGCATCCCTCATGAGCCGGTACGCTGTGCATTGATTTTACTCTCATGAGTCATATCTAATTAGCCCTTAAAGGTATAAAGCTAATAATAAAGGAATTAAACTCTTCAATAGATCTCATCTGGAGTTCTGTGTGTTTCAATGGCAAGAAGAGCTTAAATTCACCAATGAAGAGGAGTAACATGCTGGACAAAGTTGCGTGAGCATCGATTGTCTGCAGGAAATGAAGTCTCAAGAAGGAAGTGAAGTCTCAGTTCCGGTAGAAGGAGGTTTCAATAGGAAACATGATTCTTAATGCTGAAGTACATAAGAGATTGTTAAAAGTTCCTTTAATTCATTTTTATGAAATATTATTCACGGACGCCCAGCTGCTCACATACCACGATGATACTGCAAATCTTAGAAATCATTTTTGATTATTCATGCTGTCATGCATTTATTTCAAATCAAAATACAAATATACATATAAATATTTCCCCTCGCATGTTTCACTATTCTTTTTCTGTCATATATCCCTAATAATACCTATAGTCAATACAGAAAATTCTCTTCACTCAAGCAATTACAGCAGAATAATTTTTCTTTAATTAATTTTCCATGATGTCCGCTCATGCAGTTCATTTGACAGAATAAAGACAACTACGAGTACATGCTGTATATGACTGATTGCCTAGACATATGGAACATAGTTCTGCGACCATATTACAAATGACGTACTCTTAAGAGTGCTTCTTCATTGACGATTGTGAATACAGTGAAAGAAATTGCTCCAAAAAAATTTAAATTATAGAGGAAATGGGATCTGAAGATTTTGTAATTAATCTCTTTGGAGGGAAGGACAAGCGTAAGAGTATTCGCGCGCTAGAAATTCAATGCTATCAGGAAGAGCTACAAAATACACACAGGATGAGGTTCAGAGCTAATCTGACAGTTGAAAAGCAGACACGAGGCTACTAGTCTGCTACGGGTAATGACAAAAAACTCAGATGCAAGGCGAAGTGGCTCGGAAAAAATGCAATTCAAAGTAGACTCTCACGATATTTAAAGAATAATTACTTATGATGATTGTTTGAGTGTGGTTAGGATTTTTAAGCATGTATGGCGTACATGAACTACTGGTGTTGTTACTTGAAACTAACGTTATTTTGTAATAGCGTTTGAACTCTGTACCTCGACTGCAGAAGTGAAGCGTCATTTTTTGAGGTAACCGGTTTTAATGACTTTGTTGTTTTGATTGAATAACAGTAGTAAAACATGGCCCCTCGCAGCAGCTGCTCCTGTTTTTTTATGAAGTTTCATTGCATCTCGAGACGCGACTTCGTCCCAATTCGAAATTATAGCACGAGCCGTCATTTATGACGGACATATATACTTAACTATTTTCTTAGAATGACTGACTTTTAATCGCCTCTAAGGATTTTTAAGTGCTTCATTTTAATTGTAAGCTTGAAGAGTTGTAAATTTAAGTTAGTCATGATAGCAGTGGTTGGGGTCCGTCGTACATCCCTAGGTTGGGCTTTAAATCAATAAAAATGTGCTCCAAGTTACTCTTTTGTTTCGTTAGCAAATACTTCGGTTTTTAAAGTGTCTATAGTTTTCAGAAGCCCAAAGAAACAAAGAGGAAAAGAAAAGCCGTTTATTTTCAACAGAGATAATGTTACTGGATTCTAAAATGTCTTAACTTAAAGATACTTAATAGATGAACATAATCAATTAAGGACGAACACATCAATGTTCAATGACGAGTCCTACCTGACGTGCAACTCTGTCACAAAACTAAATTTTTGTAGTCTTGAAAAGTTCACCCTAGAATATTTGTCTAGAATCATTTGTCTTAACAGAAATTACATTTTCAAAGGTGTTATCGTGAATGAGACATTCATACTCTTTACCTCCATTAATGTCAAACAGTAATAATAATAATAGGGAATCGTAAATAAATCAACCTCAAGTTGTGCCAACGATCAACCATCGTATGATAGTTCATTTGCGACCCACCTTGTGATCAATTCACTCATTCCTTGCAAACCATTAGGTAAACCATTCTTACTGTGAAAAATTTTTATGCCTTACTCTAGAGTAAGGACATAAAAATTTGGACAAAAATTTGGATTTTTAACAAAAAATTTTGGACTTTTCGGTTCCATTTCCCAATTCTCAAAGCCACGCCATGCCGCTCCAGATTGATGATTTCCCTCGACAGCTTCCCTTTCGGAAACTTCTTTACCTCGGCAGTTTACATTCAATTAATAGCTTTTAGTGGAAGCAATTATCTCAAGCCAATACGAGTTTGGGATTCAAAGCCAGCTTTGCTCGGCGCTAATGATTTATCTTTGTCCAACGATGGGAGATGATCGAGTGATAGGCATGAGGCCTGTCACTTGTTGGCAGATGAATGATGATTTCTAGTGTGTAAATACGATTGCATAGAAAATTGTTCTAAGCATTTCGAGTAAAATTTAGTGCACTATTCATGTAGTTTGCTTCTACATATTTGAAAGAGATTTGTGGTATTATACACTCTTTATAACTAGTATCAGTTGGTCAGAGCTACAGGTAACTGCGTTTCTGTGATGCTCAACCAGCGCAACGACCGCGGCAGTCAGTACTGCGGTGTCGGCGGCCAGTTATGGCAGAAAACGCGAGCGAAAGCGGGCATTAATTTCCGTGTTGCTGCGGCGCCAGCGCTGCTTCGTGCAATTCGCACCTGCTGTTATACTGCAAACATTCGGGTATTCTGGCAGGTTTTCTGCGAGGCTTAACATGGGCAAACAACGCAAGCCTGGCCCGTTTCACACAGTGAATAAAACTGTCATTGCTTCCGAGCATCAGGCGGCGGAACACCGTAATGGTTGCCCAGCCAGCATGCCGCTACGATTAACACCGACAGCCGTTCCAATATTAGAGCTTCACTTGTGCATCACATGTAGAAATCAACTGACTGTGAGGTTTTGTACAAAAAACTGATGGTGGAGTTAAAGAAAGTCCGGTTTGAGATTTTTAATTCACTTAAACGAACGATTAGTAGTAACAGAAAAGTTAAACGAATCGATGGGCGAAGAGTAGCACTGATCGGACCCGAGT
>JACJUY010000437.1:85818-100421 GCA_014220935.1 Platorchestia sp. MABIK | reverse complement strand
TTTAATGTCGTAGTCACCTGACCAGAACCTGACCTACTGAAACCGCACAAATCGTGTCTGGTCAACTGAACAAATCAAATTGCTTCGAGTGGTAGCCTTATTAATAAGGCGACCTATCTGGATTTCCGCACAGGTTTCATTCTTTTTTCTATATGCTCATTTTTTCCAAACACGAAAGTTCTCTCTCCGGTGTGGATACATACACAATTTTATCATTTCAATTGTATAATTGTATATCCTGTACAGTCATACCTCACCTTGCGAAATTAATTCGTTCTAGAAGTGGTTTCGTAACGTGATTTTTTCGTAAGTGGAGTTGCATTTTACATGTAAAAAGCCTGATTCGTTCCAAGACCCCCAAAACTACCCCCTAAACCCTTTACAAGTTATTAAAGTATATCGGAATTCGAACTCGATGCCTCGCCATGCCGTACAACAGAGTGGATCCCAGTCCTTTTCTTAAATTTCTCGAACCGCCCAAGCGATGCTTAAAAGTCCGAGGGTGCAAGCTGCTTCTAAGAACTCTCACCCCTACCTTCAAGGTAGAATACAAGGTTACTAAATATGGTGGCTGCTTTTTCAGAAGTAAACTCCTCCGTCACTGTATCTCCTGCAATTTTCTTTCTCCTTTATCTAGAGAAGTAAGAGTCTCTCCATCTCGTCGTTCAGTAACGACCTATTTTTCGATTTCACAGAGAGGCCTTCGAAGGGGTCGTTGCTTTTAAAGCCTACTTTTGCTTCAATACGCTACCGATGGTAGACGGGTTTTGGCCATATTCCTTTGCGATATCACTCAACCGCATGCCATTTTCATATTTTTTTATCATCTCCTGTTTTACTTCTATTGATAACAGAGCCCGATTCTTCGTTTCACTCGCACCGGGAATCACTTTCTTGGGGCCCATGATCACTAACGAAGAATAAAGTTGCAATGAGCACAGGGAAAAAACACGAAACAACAATAACTCTGTCCTTTACGCGTGCTAGAACTCCGTGACGAACGAGGGTCGAAGGCACTCTAAAAACATCATGGGTGTCATAGAGATGCAGCTTCCTCCTAGCCAATGAGAGGCCATCGAGGTGTTGAGTCAACTCTATCGCGCTAATTTAAAAATAAATTACTGTTTGCTAAAAGTTTACGTTTAGGGAGATTCGGGCGCCTGCACACCCAAGCGCGCATTATTTGAACTTTTTGAGATTTGAGACGAAAATTTTACGTAAATGCGTTTCGGAATTTGAATTTTCGTTAGTTGGGTCTTCTGTAATGAGAGGTATGACTGTATGTACGATTTCCTGTTGATTCTCAATTGTCTTTGTTCTACAATTAACATGGGCATTCTGATGTTCGTATAGTTTTATCAACTATGGATCTTTATAGGTTAAGACATTTTAAAGCCAATGACATGTGTCTCTATCGGATATAAACTTTTTCTTTCCTTTCTTCTTCTAATTAAAATAATTTTACTAGCGTTACAGCTCGGGGCCTCACTACTTGTTAAAAAACTGCTCTCACCCATTATGTTCATAGAAGTTAACATTTAAAAAATTCAAAATGTACCTGCAAAATTTGTGTGTTTACCTGAGTAACGAGAAATAATTTCAACGCAATGACTGCTGTTAGGAGACGTTGCGGCTGTTTAATGGCAGCGGCTTCAAGGTGATCTCAATCCGATTATAACGTCACATTTGTGCTCCTGGCTGGTCATGTTTTTAATTTTTGAGGGAACACTCGCAAGCATTACGAAAGGCGAGGTGCTGCAAACCGTCAAGGAAAGGCTATAGGTGACTTCGCTGTCGAACATATATTCTTAACACCGTTGGTTCGTACAGTATGACATTCGTAAAAGATTTGTGGCATCTTCATATTCAACTGTAAAAAAAAACCTTTCTGGTGGATAATATCCCTATTAGATTAGCCGGGAGCCTGAAAGACTATCGCCTTTCGGTTCTAGAACAGCAATCGTAATGAGTGATTACCAAGTTTTAATGGTAATCGAGAAGCACTTCGACAAGATGAGAATTTTGAGCTATGCAAATTCTTTCTAAGGTGTGGAGAGAGCACTCGAGTAGAACTTGCTTAATAGACAGTTCATAAAGTGAACTTATTTTATAAAAATTGGAAGTTTTGCAGCGGAGACGGCGTTGATAAAAATAATCGAACCTGAATACGTTTGGAATAGAGTCAAGAAGAATGAGTTATTACGAATATTTTTTTTGAATAGCTTGCTCGTTGTTGATCGGGACTCTAAGTAAAAATGAGGGTATGGTGACTCAGTAGTTCGCATCAAATGGCTAATGAGAAGCTGAAACTTCAATATCAAATATAGTAACGTATTATGAGGTCATCCTTCGTACGAGCCCCTTAGTGAATCTATAAGAATTTTCCAAAAATGAAATACTTCAACTCCGAGTCAAATCAAATCACAGAAATAGCTGGCTCAATAGAAATAAATTTCAGACAATAATTACAGAGCTAGGAGCATCAAAGGAACATATTTTGCTTGATTTTTGAGCATAATTTTTTCAGCTGTTGGTGCTTATGACGAAGTGACTAAGCACCAGAAAAACTCTGAGGGCTCTTTGATCAACTGAACCTGGATTAACGTATTTCTCTATTTAATTTCAAGGTGTTCTTTCGTTGCCTCATGTAAATTTGCAAAGATTTTTTGTGTTATTATTTTTTTAAGTAACTTTATAAACTAACTTTTCATTTTAATTGCAAGTAATTCCATTCCTACAAAAATTTCCTCTCGGGCAAGTTCATCAGTGCTTCTTTGACACACTTGGATTGTTAACTGTTTTCTAGCTCTTTTGTCCCCACTTTCAGAGTTCGTTCTCATTTCTAGAACTTCATTTCTTCCATAACTTTTTTTTTTGTCGAGCTCATTTCATGAAAACACGTATTCATGAAATTCATTGCGTACTCATAGGTAGCTGTGGAAAAACAGTTCTTCGCAGGTGACTGTAAAGCTCCGTTTATGCTTGATACGCGCCTAAAACTGTTCAGCGCAAACGTTTTTTTAGATTGTGAAAGTCGTGTATTTGGTTCTTAATCGTGCCTTCCATCATCCAAATTTCCTGCGGAAGTCCTGGTTTGATTTCAATTGAAATAACAGCTTGCAAAGCCTTTTATTTGCTCTAGCTCAGTCAGGCCTGAGCTGTTGGCGTGGACGGTGGTGAGGTGCGCTGGCTAAACAGCTGGGTCAGTCTCGCTCGCAAGCTCTCAGGGGATGCTGTTTCTTCTCAATTAGGCTGAAAATTCCCACATTGAATTGAAGAAATATACATTTGGCTTAATGGATATTGAAATTAGTCCCCAACATGCAGTGAAATTATAAATTTTCCGAGGGGAACTTTTTTTAATTTTTCGAATTTTGACTTTGGTGAACAACTTTGCCTTTTAGATTTTCAAATTTGGATAATGATAAGCTTTTTTCAATCGAATGGGAAAAATTGACGGTTCTCAAGCGTAAGAGATCATCTTATTAGCTGTCGATAATCCAAAATTTCTTATACATCACCGTAGTAACTTATGAGGAAAATGACATTGGTCGTAGTAATCTATGAGGAAAATGACATTGGTCGTTGTAGTTTCTGACGAAAATAGCATCGTCCGTAGTTATATCGACGAAAATAACATTGACCGTATTAATTTATGGCCAAAATGATTACAACTAACAGAAGCCTTCAACATTTTTGAAGAGTTCATGAGTTTGAACCAATACTGTAGCTGAATTTAGGAATATTAATGGCTTACTGCATTTTTGTGGAGAGAGTGATACAGTGCGAATGAAAAATGAACTTACGTCCTTTTAAATAAGCTCAATTTGATGGATGTGAAAGAAACGAAATGAAATGCAAATCTTTTGCATTTTCCTCTTTTCCTTTGATTTTTGTCTGACATTTTTGCAATTTTATGTAGGTCCCGTTGACTTTGTGAATTCTAGCGATAAAAAATCTTGCGTAGGTTGCAGTTAACTACTTCATTGGTGTTTTAAAACTTTTTTCAATGAAAAATTTTCTTTTTAACTTTTGAAAACATACCCTTAAAAATATTCAAAAACCATCATTTTTCATCAAAGAGAAGTAGGAAAGATGATTGTAAATATACTTAGAGAATATTAAAAACGAGTAGTTCACTGACTGGAATATAGCTTTACATCATTGGCTAACATGCATCATTTTACTCTTATTAAAAGAATCTAACTTTGAATGATATCGCATCCGGAGTCTGCGGGCAAGCAAAAGTCGTGAGTTTTAAAATATCTGAAGTAATTCGAACTTAGAAAGGCCTAAATTCTAGCCAGAATCAAATATCGAAAGAGATACATCCCTGCGCGACTTGGAGGAAATACAATTTATTCGGTGCTAAAAAATTTGGCGCAATGTCAAGGTAAAGAGACAAGTAAAAAATGGGAACCTAGGGCTGAGTAGGCCTTCATGAAAATAGATATTGAAGGAAACATTACTTTAGGAATCTGAGTAGCGTGAGGATACAACTGCCTAGCTTTAACAATTCAATTAATGATTGTGCATAGCGCATGAATCCATACGTACTCCATTATTCTGAGCGGATCAGGACTTGAAGTAGGATTTAGCGGTTGAATTCGGCATTCTAAGCCATTCAGTCTGCGCTCAAACCAGAGAGGCTGACTTGATCCAATCAGATTGGGTGGCTGCTGGACAACTGAGCTCATGTTCACTTTTTCTTTTACAGTTATGAATAAGATGCACTTCAAATAAACTCTTCGATATTAAACCAAACGCGTTAAAACAATAGCAGATCGTTGTGTGGTTGGCATTTGCAACTTTTTTCAAGTATATAGCTATTTACATTTCATGCGTGTTTATTTTTTAGTTTATAATTCTTGAATTCTCCGATAAGAGTTTTCTAGTTCAGTAAACTTACTTGAGAATTAAACAACTTCTTGAGTCCTTAGGCTAAGTAGCCTTAAGTAATGGGCTAATTCTCATCACCTCCAATAATATGTGATAACTCCTGCAGCCCATGGATGCATTGATTAAATTTGTGTTGCACGATCAGGGTCTCCAATGTTGAGCTCAAAAGTTATCAGTTATCCATGGTTTTTCTGAGAAACTGAAATAGAGATTCGGTGAGTTCAATTAAATTCAATAGAATTATTTTCAATTGAAAAGATTGAATAAGAGATTTAAAACGCAAGAAACGACGTGTTATAGCTTCTAAATGAAACGTGGAAATTACGTTGAAACACCATTATCAAATTTGTTTCTTTTGTTGTAAATTTGGAAAAATCTGCGTCGTTTTGTAACTCAGAATTTATAGAACATAAAAACTTTATAAGTAAAACAACACGAATGTTGTTTTATTTATTTTGTTTTTATTTATGTAGTCCCATTGATTGAGTGGTGCATAAATTCTATATTTTGACATCATGAAAGCAAACTGGAACAGCTTCGTCATTGGAAGTTTTGTCCACTAATTATTGAAGACAAATTATTTCTCATAGATCATATAATGTGTCTAAGCTGTGCGATGTGTTGGACCATAGTTCTCCCAGCTCAGTGTAGGCAAATGATCTTTGGGAACAACAACTTGTTGTTTTATTAACTATTCTTCTTGTGTACTTATTTGAATGGTCCTGAAGAAGAAGTATTAAAAAAAATACATGGGATGTGCCCGACCGTAAAATGATGCTCAACATTTGTCAGTATATTTTGAATTAGGTATAATTGTACATAGTGCAGAAATTATAAAGAACAGAGAACAAAATGTATGTTTGAAAAAGACTGAAGGGTGGCCAAATACTAATGATTTGAAGAACAGCTCCAGTCAAGCATCTTAGAATTGCTACACCATTCGCCAGCTGACACACTAGAAAGAACGTCATAAGAAACCAAAGAAAGTTTGTCAGAAATGTTACAAAAGATGCCCATTTGTTGGAAACAAAAACAATCATGCTCAAAAGAAAAGTCTTAGGCTCTGTGGGAACTCGTGCAAAAAGGAACGACGTACTGTACTGTACGGAGCAAAAGTGAAACAACAAGCTGATGTCATGCTAACCTCACCCTCCTTCAATTTGTCTCTGAGTCCTATTCTTATTGGCAAAGAGGAACTTGATGCAGGAAAAAGTTCTTATCACTAAAGGAATTGATTTGAGTTATTTGCAGGAGAAAAATCAAAAGTTTTGAGCAGCTCTGGATATCGGAAAACAGCTCGCTACTAACTCAAAACTACGCAGTGCAACTGCGTCGTCAGATGTCACAGGGATTTAACTGAGAGTGTTACTCAAATTTTGAGTCGCTTTACCAAGTAAAAATACAGAAGTAGATTTCTGTCAATTGCATTCGTCTTTTAATAACTCAATGCAGGCACCCCGAGCTTACAATCTTCGCTCTAGACGCTTTACCAATTAACAAGGTGCTCTTCTCTGAGAAATTGTTTTTGAGGAGGTATAATTTTGAGGAGGTGTAATTTTGAAAATTGCAAAAATGTAGTTGAAGGATGGCAGGTACTTTGGTGTCCTAATTCATATCGGTCGATACAGTTCACATTATTAAATAAGGTGGGAAGGATTTATTCTTCTAAAAGATATGAGGAATGTGACAGCAGTAAATGCATTTGATTTTTGTTCAGCCGAGAAGGCAGCGAGTTTTGAAAGGCTAAATTATTTAATTTTGATGTACTACTTAGCTCTGAGTAAAAGTTATGGAATTGAACCAAAATGGCTTCGTTGCCATTCACTCTGCGTTTCAATCACAGTTGTAAGAATATCAGAGGATTGCTGCAACACTGATAACAAAGCCGACTTCACAATAAAATTTCCCTCTAAGGTGAACGAACAATTTTTTGGCGTGATTGATCTCCAACGAGGCACCACATGCAATTATTTCCGGTAGTAGAATTTATGGGACGTCTAGGTTCAATTCAAGCATATTGATAATCAAACGACTATGCAAGAGCTTGAAAAAAATGACCTTCACCGCAGGTCTTTCCAAGGCCCAGCCCGGTATCATTAGTTTCTGCTACTCTCGTTCGTTGTGTGACGACGCTCTGAGCTGCGGCTGGAAATGTTTGACAGTATTCTCATGGCCTCTTTTGTCTGCTTTCTGTGCATATCTACGGATTTAATTAACTGGACCAGTCATTCAAAGTAGAGCATTTGACATAGGCTGCGGTTGAGGCAGTATAGGAAATACTTCTAACGCTGGTGTTCTCCGCACATCACCAGATGTGATAAACATAGAAATGGCCAACAGACAAGTTTGCTTTTCACTGTAATGGATTTTACCAAAACAGCTCCTGCTCCAAGACTTGTCCAGTCCCTTACTCTACAAACAATGATTACTTATGTCCATGTTATTTCTCTTCAATTGACTGAATTTAAAAGTTAAGAAGTTTTTCTGCCAAATGATACAATCTAAATTGTAAAAGGTGTGTGATGTCTTAGGAATTACACGCAGTTATTCAAATCTCTGAAGCAAACATAATCTAATTTTTACGTTGCCAACTGAGGTGAATCAAAGACGTTGGAGAAGTTTCTCACGCTGAAGAAGCAGCGAACTACATCTGACAAGGTTGCACAGTCTTAATTACAATAATGATTACACTCTAACTTTGTTCGTTGATTGGTGAACTTTATCAGCAACTTTAAACGAGTTTAGAGCAGAACGCGATTGAAGGAGCTGTAAAATTCAGCCCCTGCTTGATTTTGTGATGAACTCAGACCATTATCATCACTTTGTTTTCTCAGTTCATCGCGGCATTTTTTTGAAACGCAGGGATAACTCACAGAGCAGTTTTAATTAAATAATTTATTAATTTAGAAAAGCAGCCTATTTTGGCGGATTATTTTTTGACGCTGGCCTAAATTTAAACGGCTCAATAAAAATATGTAGCTTATGAGGGGCAAATGTCATTCAATGGAGAATTTGAACTCTACGGAAAGTTTTCGCCGTGTGATGGAGGAAATGGAAGCCTGCAATTTCAAAATTCTGGTCGCAAAGTTACGAGGAAAAAATCATGCGAAATTTTACCTACACTTGTAATATCTAACTTGGCGACGACGTAAGTCTGTATAAACCGAGACGGCGATTTTTTAGCAAACTCTTCCCCGGATTTTTGGCTGATGATTGCTGCGACTTGCGTTGGGCATCATTTGTGGTGTCGCTGAAACTCTGCTGGAGGCGTTGAATAAGGAGATACGCTGCTGTTCAAACGTGTCGCATAACGAAAGACATGAATGCTAGTAATTGCTTTGTTGTTAAGGAGGCTTAAACTAACTTATCTCATCTAATCAACAAAAAAGTACCATATTTTCCATAGGTGACAAACTAGGGTGGCATTAGTGGGATTACGGGAATATATGTACTCTGTTATTTAGTTAGCGGTTTACGTAGTCTGGTCCGTTTGAAAAAATTAAAGTTTAGTGAATGTCCTAAATTGACTTGCAGCTGCTATTTCTGACCATCTTCAGCGGTCCAAAGAACAGGTCATTACTTTGTTGTAGTTACTATAAATGTTGACAGTGAGAGCACGCGTTAAAATTCTTGAATTTGAGATTATGATTTTGAAAAACATATTAAATTTGTACACAAAGCAAGGAGTACCAAGCATCAGTCATTATTCAAGAACTTTACATTTTTCAATCGTAAAATTCTTACCAAATATGCAATAAAAGTAACTGGCAGCGGTCACAATTGCTAAATTGACGCGTTGGATGATGCTAATAAGGCTCATTGTTACCTCGAAACAACCGACAAACGGGCTGTGCAAGAAGCAGAAACTGCGCAGGCGGTAATGCCATGCTTTGTATGGGCGCAGGGTCTTACAAAGAGTCAGAAGTTGACCACGCTGTCTCTGCAATTTATTCCAGTGGACAAACTACGGAAGAACGCACACCTCCGGAAGTGTTTTTTTTTTTGTTAAGCCACACAGTTTAAAACATTTGGTTAAGTGTGAGCAGAAATTTCTATATCAGCGCGTTTAAAAGATGTTCAACTTCTGTACAAATAGATGAGTATCAATTTATTTGCGTTTTTTCTGACATTGGTGCAGTGGAAAGTATAAAAGAAACTAGGAAATGTTTAATATGAGAAGTGATAGTGGTCGAGAACAAAATTGACTTAACTTATGTTCTGAATAAGCTCAACCTGAACGGAGGACAGAACAAATAAATTCAGTCAGTGAAAGGACAGGAACAAAAAAAAAAGAAGTTTCGTTCATGTTCATCAGCTGCTTATGCGATCGTTTTTTAAGTAATTCATTCGATGTAGTAAATCTATTTCCTAAAGCTACTGACGCTGTGTTTTGCTATAAATTGTGGACGCAGTATTTACTCGACTGTTATGGCTGTGAAAATTCAGTGGGTGCGATACTTAATTCTTTTATCGCTAGCAAATTTTTCCACGACGACTCCTGCTCACCTTCAGACCTTCGAAAACAGTGAGTAAAAATCGATCTTTCTTGCTGAAGTAGTTTCCGGAATAAATTTATTGTGATGTTCATTTACTCTTATTGAAATTTTAAGAACTCTCTCCTCGATTAAATTATGAAACTATGTTAAGAATGAATAGTAATAAAAAAATCAAGGAATAGATAATTCCCTGAAAACCTGGGGCATAGTTTCAAATTTCTTCACGAAGTCGAAGCGGCACCCGGCAACGAAAATGCTTCTAAGTGGACATGGTTGCATCGTAGCCAAGTCAACTTCGAACATCTTACGCTGCAGACTGCGCCACTATGACAATGTAAGTTGAACGGAAATCCAGCCCGTGAAATTGATAGCCCCGTCTTGGCGTGGTCTGAGTTACCATATCCGCATATCCAGAGGCAGCTGCGAATGCTCAGATCGGTCTTTGAAGTTCTCTTTAGAAAGCCTGAAGCCATTTTCTCATGTCGATCAGTTGCTTAGGTCGCGCAAATGCTGCGAAGGGAAATGGAAAGTAGCTGGGATAGCTTATGTGAACAATAATGATAAATTTGAAATAGAGGAACGACGCCGCCTTAACAAAATACGCTCTTTGATCTAAAACAATGTTCGACAAGTTTTACCTGGGGGAAGGCAATTGTGACCAAAGTTCTGTGTGAATTTAAATGAAAGCGAGTTGTCATAGATGATGCGAGATGAATCAACAGGTGTGTGCTTGTGACGTACTGTGACAACGTTAAAGACGAATTTTTTTCTCACAGTAATGTGAGGAGGAGACCGAGTCCGATGGTTTGGATTAACTTTGGGGAAGTGTTTCAAGCGATGAGGTTCGTGTTACAGTTGCGTGTTTTTGCTTGTTCAAGTGGTTGCAATTAAGAACTGTAGTATCAACAACATTTGGTAGTGAGCTTAATTCTTTGCCTTCTTGTTGACCAGGGATATTGGTGCGGAACTGGTCTTCTGACCACAAGCTTTAACTTTCAATTAGGTCATTTCTCATGAGAAGTTATTCCGGGATAATTATAAGAGCTGAACATTGAATTTAGAGGAACAGCTTCATGCTCATTACTGCGCATTGAAGGATTAATTAAGTTCGACGATTGTAATATTTGAGCATGAAACATTTTTTTAGATTACAATAATTTTATGATGAAAATATTGCGAATCTATACTTTTTCTCCCCGAATCTTAACTGCCCTAATTTTAGTTAAAAATTCAATATTGCCGTATCAATATTTAATCGCATATAGTGATGCATGTTATGCATTTTATATTTCTTGTGCCGAATTAAGTTTGTCTGATTCTAAAGGAGTAATAAACTGGAAAAGATAAAAAATTACAAGCTTGAAGTGTTTTGTCTAAGTGAGACTTCTTTAAGACTTCTTTAAGAAGTAAATTTATAACAGCAAGGACTGCAATTACTGATTTGTATCCGAAATGTGGGGGCTTTTCGAAAATGGATGTGGTGCATTCAGTAGCTCAAGAAGCAAAGTTCCCTGTGAAATTGCAGCACACGACTGCGAAATAGGAGGAAATGAGCTGGAGGGAAAAACCTTTTTTATGGTTAACTGAATATGCTGTAGTGTGTAAAATTACTTGAAGACAATATACTCATTTCGTTCTGCCTAAATTTTCTCACCAGTTTTCAGTACTTCAAATACTAATCATCTAATCAAAATTTTACCCCGCAATCGGAGAACAGGTTGGGCATCAAGTCCAGTTAGACGATGAACTCATCGGTAGAGAGAGAAAGAGCAACGGAGATTCGTTGGAACAATTCATCTTTGAAGTAAAGAATTAGCTCTCGACTCCGTTACTTAATAAGATTAAAAATGAAATCTCCATCTGGGAACAATCAGTCTTCGAATGCGAGCAAATGGCAAGGCTGTGTGTGCTGCATTAGTTAATGAAGCCCTACCGTCTGCCGCTGAAGGCTCATCTCGCCAGTTGCAATCTAATCGCATCGTTCTCTTCTAACAACATTCCGACGACTCCAACTTTTAAATCCAGCAGTCATTGATTCTGGGGAAGTTTATTGCCGTCCAAATGATATCCGAGTTAGGTCCAGTTCCAGGAGGTCGTTCGATCATCGTGCTCGACCACAGAAGTTGACTTAATTTTAATCCGTGGTGTTGAATGTCCAACATTGAAATTCATCCAAGTGACCAATTTTATTTTTTAAACACACGGATTTCATTAGTCATTCTAGTACTTGTTTTGTCGATAAATTCTACAAGATCGTTGTCCACACATAAACAAACGCTTTGTTTTCACCCTCGTAAAGGTCTGAGTTTGAGTTGGATATTTTCATTAGCGGATTACAGGTCACAAAAGTTAAGGTTAGCGTCAGAGGTTCCTCGGAATAAACGCTTTGATTTTTTTACCTTAAATTGGCCTGTCAGTTTTTTCAACCACTTTGAGATGATTTTAGGAAACCTTTTTTTACGCTTCGTCCAAAATATTTAAATAGTGTTTTTGTTAGGAAATTAAGTTAACTTTTTATTACATCAAATGTGATGGTAGCGGTACCTGTTGTTCCAATGCAATTTCATTTGAATGCTCATTAACGAGGCACTTGTAACACCTCTTTTCAATATGTATACTTGTTTTATTTCTATAATACTTACAAAAAATGTGATTGATTTCTAGGAAAAATATTTAGATTGCTATTTGAATGAAACTTGCAGCTTAATTCATTCTTCGCTTCATTGAACGAATAGAGCGTAAGTCTTTTTGTAATCATTGAATGTAGCGACGGAATTGTGAATATGCCGCATCATACACCTTGCAACCGTAGTTAACTTATTTTTTTTACGAAGATGTCGCTTTAGCCCAACGTCAGCTTGATATGAAGCTTCACTCACAATAGCGCCATACATTCCACAAAGGTTGGTTACGAGTCCAGGAGAATTATCAAGCTTCGCTGCGTCTCCGACCCCGATAGAGATAGGCTCCATAATCCGATATTTTAAATGGGCTTGCGTGGGGGGATGCTCTGAGCCGCATCTGTAGCGCAGCTTAGCAGGGCAAGCACTCGTAGAGTGATTATTTAAATGCACGACTGATTTCAACCTGAGCTTTAGAACTGAGGGTGGTGCTAAATTTTATTCATTCCAGTTCAACAGTTCAGTTACATTTATTATTAATGAAACATTTAGTGTTCAAAAAGTGAAACATTTATTGTTTAAAAAGACATGAAAAACGCTGTGTAAGCACATACAATCTCAGAAGAACCAGAATAATCGTTTTATTTTAGTTACGATGAAAAACGAGACTTTAGCGTGAGTTTAACTTGGAAAAATAAGTCAAATTGAAGTTATTGACAAATAGGATAAATTTCGCTCGTCTTTCAATTAGAATTTAGGATTTATAGGTACGTAAGAAGCTCGACAGTTGAGGCAATGAAAACCGGATTTTTTTGTAACACAAACAACGTGGAGGGAATTTGCAAGCGGTGACTTCGTTTGAAGAGTTCAGCTGTACGACTGTGATATTCTACTGAAAAAATGCAAAATTCAAGTAAATTTCAAGCGATTGCAACCTTGCAGCATTGTTTTTCTTCGCCTTTTCTTAACACAATTTAGGACAACGTACTACTGCGTGCCGACGTATTATTTCACTCACACTTACGTATGTATGGGAAAAAACAGGCCACAAATCTTATGATAAAACTCTGATAGATTGCACAAACAATTTTAGCCTCCGTTTTTTAAAATTTTGGATGTTCGTGTCCACGTTTGTCCCACAATTAAATTTCACCCTGATATCGGCTGAATATTTCTTTCATTTTTTCGCATTAGTTTTCAAATAAAGTGAAAAATTGTTTATAATTTACACAAATCATCTAGTCGCAAGAACTTTTAGTCACACCTTTTAGTCAGCGGATACATTTCACTCTTATAAAGAAACAAATATCACTGAATAATTTCACGAGCTTCAGCGCATGTCGGTATTGCAAAGAGGAAAAACACTAACTGTAATCTAACAAACGTAAAACAAAACAAAATTGGGCGACACCCAATTTTTTTGTCATTCACCAGTTCTAGACACGCTTTTAACACCGGATTTCGGACAGACGGAATGTTTTACAACCCAATATCGGTGATGGAGTTCGAGTCTTTGAAGGTATTTGACTTTTTTTCGCTAGTTTTCAGTGCTTGCGATGCAAGAAGTGAAGCCAGAATTGCCTAGGGCTAAGTAAAAGTTGACGATGCGGAACGTCCAGGGAGAGGAGAGTCGTCCCCTGCAGCGCGTCCCAGCGCAGGCCCCAACTTGTGACAAACTGCACAACTTGGCAGACGCTGCGTCCGTTGTTCCATTTCTTTGCGATGTGCGCGCAATCGGGGCAACAGCGAAAGCAAATTGGAAAAAAGTTTTACATCTCGTTCCCTTGCGGCCAATCGCTTCCAGCTAAGAGTCTTCAATCCAATTCTTTGAAATTCTGCTGTCCAGATTGGGGCTTGTTCGTTAAATCATGCGAGGGGTAACATCATGGATTCCCTTCTAAAAAATAATAGATTATAGCTTGTACTAACTTTTCATCTCTGGAATCGCAACATTTAAAAAGGATTTGGACGTCATTTATTACTTTAGTATTTGAGTAATGATAAATAAAATTATTGAGAAAAAGCTGCCTCATCTCTATTTGATGGTTGAAAATGATAGGCCATTGTTCTGCAATAAAACTAATATAAAATAAATTCTCGTACATGCAGTTCTCAATTGCATCATTGCCTAACATGGTAAATGGTATTAATTTAATTTTCATATTTTCTTGCAAACCTACTACTCGAGCGGTCTAGTGTACATTTGAATGAAGTGTTCTAAACTAAAGAAAATTGTAAACGTAGGCTGAGGTTTTTCTACGAAGCTCTGGAAGTAGATATATTTGAACCTATCTATTGCATATAACAGTTCTGAGTGATATTTCCACAGGAAATGCTTAAGGAAATCATCATTTAAATTGTTTGCGTTTAGGAATTAACTTAGAGTCAGTTCGTAAATTGATTCCAACATTTTTGTAGTTGTGCTATTGCGTATAATTAAAAATTTAAAAGCGAAGAATAAAATTCTAAACATTTTTGGAACGAACGTTTCGGGATAAATCCCATCATCAGTTGAAACACGATATGAAATAAATTTGATTAATTACAGATACAAACGGTTCACGCGACAGTATTGAACTAATTAGAA
>JACJUY010000437.1:11582-84924 GCA_014220935.1 Platorchestia sp. MABIK | reverse complement strand
ATTTTAAAGGGAAGACCAGCTCTGAATGATACATCTAGTTCTTTTCCATTGTGCATTTCTAATTAGTTCAATATTGTCGCGTGAACCGTTTGTATCTGTAACTAATCAAATTTATTTCATATTGTGTTTCAGCTGATGATGGGATTTATCCCGAAACGTTCGTTCCAAAAATGTTTAGAATTTTATTCTTCGCATTTAAATTTTTAATAAACTTGCGTTATCGCCAAGCAAAAGATGTGCTTCATTATATACGTATAATTATCAGTAGGAAAGAAATATAAATACAAGGTAATTAGAAGTCATGGAAGTGTTTTCTCCATATTTAGAACTGGGGACCCTCGGATGAAAGCAACTCACAGTAATTTTTTCGATTATTTTCAGTGCATAATGGAATGGTGAAAAATTTAGTTTGGGAATTCGAATAATTAAACAATGTGATTTGAAACAGGACCTCAGACACTTTCGACTTATAACATATTTCTGTAATGCACCAAATTTTTTAATAGTTCCATTCACTTCACATCTTTTGATAGACCAAAAGCCTGTTTCATCTTTTACAGCAGCGCTTCCACAGATCTGCGAGCCTTTTTTTCACTGAGGTCTGTTTACAAAGCCGCCAAATTTTGAGATCTGGGCTGAATGAAAGCAGTAGGGACTTAGCCAAAGTATAAAACTTATCTTTCATCCATTGGAAGGCTAGGCATCGTTTTCCTTTTTTCGCTTGACATGATACCGCGTCCGCGACAAGCGTCCTTTTCGAATGGACCGTACTTCCTGTCAGCCCGCGGGACAGTTTTCATCTCTGAAATATGAACACGCACGTCGCTGCTGAGAGATTATTCTCGACGAGTGAAAAGAAAGATAGCCTTTATTCTACTTAGTTGTAACTAGCTGCTGGGACAACCATCCTGCTCTCTGAGTGTTTTTTCTGAATGTTATTGAAAAACATACAATGCGTAATTAAACACAATTGCCTTATCACTACTGATTTTTTACAGTATTTGAATATTTTTTCCAAATGTGGAAGAAGCTTGTCCTATAACTCGTTCTTTATTGAAAAATGTTTTTGTGTTCTCGCTCACTTTTTCATAGTCATCAAAATCAATGCTTTCCGAGTATCCTCTAAAACGAAAGCCTAATTCAATTGAAAACAATAATGCATCAAGGGATCAAGTTAGGTAAAATCTGTGTTCTTTCATTGATTTGGCGTCTCATGAAGTTAAAAACCTCGTCTGAGTTTTTCCGAACTTAAAGCCGACCCGGGTGCCTGCGTTGTAAATTTATGAGCCCCGAAGTTGCTTTGCTCTACCATGTGTTTGAAACTACAATCTTCGCAAGGGCATCCGCACGTTGCCAGATTGCGTAAATTCCTTGGCGTTTAAGCACATTCATTGCAGGCACACACATTCGTTGCACCTCAACATTTTCAGAAAAAGGTATGGTTTACATGCATCAAGCCAGAGCATATTTTGATAGTTTCATTACACCGCAACACTATACGAGTAAGTGAATCTGCAACGCATGCTATTGTTCTATGTGAAAATCCTTAGCGACCGCATTTCTCGAATGAAGTAAGTGGTGCACTTTTTTTGTCGCTTACATTTTTCTGGACTTTTTTGCAACCTTCAAATCCGGCCTCACTCCAAGACTTTATTTCTTAACAGCTAACTCCGCGCCGTCTTCCTCATTTAACTCACAAAACATTTGCATCCTCCCGCATCAGCCAACAGTACAGTCTTTGTTGCTTTCGCTGATGCACAGATAATAGTTTCATTTATTTTCAGGTAATAAATGGCAATTTAAATGCGTTCACGCTTGTGTGCACGCACACACCTCAATCAAGGACTTCATTTCATTTTTGCTTCAGTTGATTGAAGATAAAAACTATGAAATCGAGACTTTTACTGTTGCATGGCAGAGGCATAATGAACGTTTTATTTGGTAAATGAATCAGTTCAGAACGGCATACCAAACACAATCTTTTTTGAAAGCTCATAACTTGTATGGTGACTATCAATTGCATCCAGTAGCATTGTAAAATTCCCGTTCACTTTAAATTTCTCCGGAATTTCAAATATGCTATACAGTTACACGCTGTCAAATGACTGCATGAAGCCATCCGTAAAACAGATTTCAAAAAAGTTCTCGCGATGCAAAATTCGACAGGTAGTGAAGAACATAAAGCACAACTCGCGAATAAGAAGTCATTTCTGACAACGGGAGATTGATGGCTTCAAATGGCACTCGTACATTGCCTTCCAAATTTTTCGGCGAGCCTGTGCATTTAGAATGCCAGCTTTCGACTCAGTTCCTCCGCATGTTAGCCTCACTTTGGCCATCAGAGAGAGGGGCACCTTTGAAAGCTCTGCGTGGAATTTGGTTCAGTTTTGCAAAATCACCGCTTCGTATCTCTTTCGTCGAGTTGGAGTGTCCACTGGCGATTTTTTGTTCGCCAATTCGCGGACTGACAAATCATTTTTAATGGAAACCAGAAGCAGAAATGTTTTTTAATTTTATTTCTCTCGTTTGAAAATCCCCATTATAACTTTAAAGGGATTTTCCCACTCATATTTTACAGTTTTATTCTTCATGGAAAACTCCTTTTCTTCATTATTTGGAAGTGTTTATATCAATGAGCATCAATTTTAACAACTGTTAAAGGGTCAGTAGACCATTTACGCACCGAATAAGGTGGCATCTCCTGTTCCTACTTCCGCTACGTTCTGTCCGTTCATATCTCATATGTGGTGCTATATTTTTATTTTCAACGTTTACTATTACAGATATGTGACTGATGTTTAATTGAAGATTCTACGATTGTTTTGTTCTGATCGAATTATGATTGATATCAATTGATTTCTAAAATACTCTAAGCTCATGTGCATTACAATTCAAGTCGAAATTCGAAAAACGTAAATATTGTGGAGTAATTAGTCCTTATGGACCCCTTTCTTCCCATTTTGCGCTGGAAGTTGGAAAAAACATCGAGGAATTATGTACTCTCTTTATCATTAAACAAACCTCTAGAAATTGCTACTCCAAGATGATACACCCCATTGTGCCTACATTGAAGGTGTCTACGCTAAAACGAATCAATTCTCGTTTATCCCGTTCTTATAAATGAGCGCTCTCACTACGTAGCATCTCCACATGACTAAGATGTTCCCGGTCCTCTCGGTGCTCTCCAGTTAATTAATTCTTGCTAGGAAACAGATGCTCTGCCATCATAATGTTGGTTGAGGCCTCGACGTCTTCCGTGTATCGCTTCCTGACGACCCATCCCCGGCGGTTTCGGCTTACACGGGCCTGTCATTAGCAGCCCTGGTAATTACTGTCTGTCTTTCCTAGGAAATTACCCAGCAAAATGAGCCTCAGAAAGTCTGTCGCTGCTTCTGAGCTGTAAATATTGGCCAAGAAATTAATTATTTTCTTGAGGAATAATTACCGGTGCCTGATGGCGGTAGAGAATTGCAGAATCAACGGGATTTTTCGAAATTGCTGCAGAATAAATTTTGATTAACTTTAGAGATTTGAAAATCACATTACATTGGTACAATCCTCACTCTTATAGGAGCAGATACTTAATTCACTTGTAGAAATTGAATGTTAAAGGACGATCACAGTATTTCGTCAAAGCTAGTAGCTTCATCTCCGATATGATCGAAGTTGCAAGGTCAATATTTGTTCAACAGAAACTCACTACTGCTTTTACAATCTTCTAGATCAGAGCAGACTCCTGTTCAGTAATACGAAGTGCAACACTCTGTTCAGTATTTTCATGAGGGTAACTGTAACACGTTTGAATCAAACATCTGCTCTCTCAGTGGTCCCTGACGAAGGAATGCTAATTCCTAGCCTACAAATTGTGACAGCGCTTCTCTGCGGACACTTTTGTAATATCTTTTGCCGGGAGCCCAATTTTCGGTCTCTGTATGGGCTCATATTCCCTAAGGGTTCTAATAAATGCTCTCATTCGTTGTGGATCCTTTTATCATGAGTTTTTTAGGCTTTGCTCTCAGTGGGGCTCCAGAGAATGGTGGAAGTGAAACAACCAAAAATTTAACAGGTGTTTCGGAACCATTTTTACTCAATTCCCGCACGGCTAATTTCGCCATGCTTTACTGACTGCAATATGAAAATTTCATTTTTTCTTCCGAGAATTTTTGACTGCCGCCACTTGTATTTTTAGGGTTTTATTCATGGTGAATTTGCATCCAGTGTTTCGTTGGGCCTCAGTTTTTTCGTTGATTTGTTCGTCCTTGTCATTGGCTTTGAATAAAGAAGAACTGTTGATCCAGAATGAAGAACGTACGACGTATCAACAAAAAAAGGATGCAAATATTGTGGAGAATTGGCTACGAACTTTTTCTGACGTTTATTAACTCGCCTCAGTGGCCAAGTCGATGTCACAGCAGCGTCGGTGCGTTGACTCAAATTCCCAACTCCAAAAAGTAAGTTAACTTGCAACACAAGGCCCTAGAGATGTCCTGGTCTAAGGCTCACAAAATGAATGTTGAGATCGGCTTTGGAATTCGGATTCTGGTTTTGTGTCGTGGTTCTCGAGAGCAGGTCTTGGCTGCATTTGGGGACTGACAAAATGGATAATGACCTTAAATCCTTACTTGAATTCTATTATTTCAGTCTTAACCCATATATTCGTAGCTCAAAGAAAAATTGTGTTCATTTCATGTATATTTGGTCTTATCTTTAAACTTCAAGAGAATAATCACAAGTTTTCTTCAAAGAAAAGCATTTTTTGGGAAAGCTCTTACCAATATAGATTAAGAGATTAAAAATCATTGAACCTCGGTTCTTAAACAGATGATACAAGGATAGGCCAAAAAAGGGAACACCTCTTGAAAAGTATGCCTGATTGTAAAAGTTTATTTTAGCCAAGCCTGTAGGTATCGCTACTCTATTTGCCCTCTAAAGCCACCTGCACAATGTCCTCCAGACGTTGCAAGTATCAATTGTCAGAACAGCATTCTTTTCAGTTGTGGGTGCATTTAGTCTGACCTAGATGAATTCGAACAAGAAAAAATTGGTGGTGTTCGTATGGCCGATGTTTCCGATTCCAAGGTGGCTACAATGGTTGATGTTTCAAGTGGCACGGTATCTAAGTTTTATTTCGCATGCAGGAAAGCGGATGAACATGATTCGTTGAGCTGCAACGTGGATGAAAGTGTGTTGGATGATCGTGACAGACGGTCTTTGGAGAGGATTGTAGTCAAAATAAGAAGCCAGCGAAACTGAGTACTGGACTCACAAAGCATCAAAGCAATAACAAGGTTATCATCATCATGTTATCATCAATAGCAATATCAAAAACAACTCATCCGAACTGTAAATGAATGTAAGATGAAAATGTGAAGCCGAAACAAAAAAATCTTGACTACACAGTAATGAAAGACCACCATTTCGTCGGATAGTTCATGTTTCCTACTGTCTCCAACTTCTGGCCGACCATTTTGGCCAATTATGCTTATGCTAGTCACGATGGTACAATAAATGTTCTCCAACGGTGATGCTGTGTTCCAAGATCACCTGCTCACACGGCTCGGATCGTCCAGGGCTGGCTTTATGAGTGTGTGGGGGACTTGCCAAAAATCCCCTGGCCACCACAGTGGCCAGATCTCAACATTATAGTGCTATTAGGGCCAAAATTACAAAGAAAGATGCGTATTCCAATCCACCATCACATCGTATCTCCATCCACCATCTTACATCCACCAAACTTTTCTCCACTCTGTAGGAACAAACGATTTACTTAGTAATCACACAAAACTTTCGTTTATCCATTCCGAGAAGGGTGCAAGCTGTTTGGAATGTCAAAGGATATCGGATGCTGCATTGAAATATGTTTATTGATGTTCCTATATTTTTGTTCAATTTCTGGACACTCGGATACACATCATGTATATTGCTGTGCAGTTAGCTGATTCAGAAAAAACGATTTTTAAATTGGATTGTGTGCAACCATTCACGGGAAGCTATAAACTTTGCGCTAAATGTGTGTAATCCAAAACTTAGAAAAGCTATGCATATGATTTGTTAAAAACATTTTTCATAGACTCGCTTAATTTAGTCTCGAATAACTCTACTCAGCTGAGTCTCCCCTTCGTTCAACGAGTCAGAACTAGCTCGAGGGAGTCCACAGACCAGCAAGACGTCGATACGGAGGTGATACCCTCTATGTCATGCTTATCAGATTCCAGGCGCCGATACCGACAACGATGGGTAGGCAGCGTAATCAATAGGCATCATTTAGCATGTTTGCGAGCGCTGATGTGAGAGAAATACGAATCTTGCGAGGGTGAACTGCATTTATGAGGATGATTATTTCTTGTTTTGATGTGTGCTGACCTACTTTGGAAAAATTTGTTATGGACAGCTGCTTAGATCACAGAGAATATAATTAATATGATAGAGTTTGTACTAGCCAAGGAAAACCTTGGTTTCTCTTTATCAGAAGACTTTCATAGAATTGATCGAGATTATTTAACACTCGCGTAAACTTGAAGGATAGGAAGCGATGGCAAGTTTGTACGTGACTTCTTCTTTCAGTTGTAAAGCAGCTCTATTTTTCGCTCATTTAGATTCATCAAGATATTTTTTTTCGAAAGGGAGTAACTTTCATTACTTGAAATTGATCATACTCTGATAACCACCGTTAGAGCTGTCGCTGCAATTGGTTTCCTCACACGATATCAGTATGCTCTTTATTCTAATTCAAGAATGTTATGAAGCGATTATTAAGTAACCAAGTCTAAAATTGAAGCTACTGTTGCCATTGGTTTCCTCACACGATAACAGTTTGCGCTTTATATTTAATTTATGCATGTTAAAAAACAATTATAAAGAAATCAAGTCTGTAATTGGGAGCTATAAATCACACACACATTAACTGTTCATCGGGCACTACCTGCCAAGAAACAGAGCACCATTACCACAGTGTACCGCGACCATTACACTTACAGTCGCTAGCAAGTTCTGACAAGAGGAGTTTGCTCAGCAAGCCGGACGAGCAAGTGAGGCTTTGAAGAGCTCCTGTGACAGTGCAAACTTGTTTTATTTTAGAAATTTTAGAATTGAAATGAGTCCCGAAAGAACCTCCTTCAACCAACTCTTCCATTAAGCCAGTTACGGTATGAATGCTCTTAGATTTATGACCCTGATGGTATTAACTCATAATTCAAAGCATTTTCAAAATATAGCTTCTCACGGGTTGCTGTTTTATTGAGTTTGACGGTGTAGATTGTTCATTGTGTAGTTGCTCGTCTTTCATGTGGTTGTGTGCTTTGATCATTGCGTGGTAGAGTTAACAGTGAGAGCTGTGTTTACGTTATGATTATTTGAGTAATATTTGAGCCATTGAAGTAACCTCAGCAGCGTTCAACTTTAACACAGTACAAGAATGAAGGAAATGAAAAGCATGTTTTTTGAAATTTCTCAAACTTAAACATTCGCCGAAATCTTTAACAATCGACGTTGAACAAGTTTTTTGTACTTTCAACAGTGTTTAATTTTGATTTGAAATGACTGATGAAAATTAGAAAAATTTTGGTAGAAATCGAATTTCTATTGTACACCGAGTATTACTAAGTAAGAATGACAATTCATGAGTACATTTCTCACGAGGGTTAGGTTGGTTCATGGAACTGAGGACTTTATAACACATGATTCTTTCACACTGCCGGAAACCTGTCAAAACAAGCACTTCATTCTACAAGGCTTTAAATTTCACTCGTCAGGGAGCGTTAAAATGTGATATTAATTTATAACCTTTTTGGTGGTAAATTTCCATTAATTATGCGGACGTATAAAATATGGTTGGTTGAATATTATATTCAGAAATTTTTCCACCAAATTAACGAACATGAAAGATGTAACGGACGGTGCATAAATAAGATAAAAAACAAATGCACAGATCCACAATGATCTCTTACGTTACCGTGAGAATGACTTCTAAATAAAATAGAAGCGTGAAGAAATCATGAATGTCAATGCAATATTATGCTCAAAAAATTTATTAAGAAATAAAAACACTTTTAAATATTCCATTATTTGGACATAAGCGAGTTTCCTTTTGAAACTTCACTTGATCATTATGTTTCACATGCACAGGGAAACAGGATTTACTTTTCTTAATTTTTCATCACAATTCTTTGATAGGTAATCGAAGAGTAGGTTAGTTTAATTCGATGAAAGACTTACCCGATTACTACGTCATCTGTAGCAACTGCCTTTAAGCTTCAAAGACACTCCGAAGATCATTACATTTTTAATTTGATATTATATTTGAGGTCTATGCGTGCAATCCTTATCCTGAAGGATGATTTACACGACACAAATAATATTTCACTCAAGAAGGAAGTAATGTTGTACGGTATTACATGGACAGTCACTCTAAAGTGAAGGAGAACATGATTCATTCTTGTGATGTTCAGCTCAAGCCAGAGAACTGATTAAATTTAGGGCCGATTAGAACATGTCTTCGAAAATTTAGTCACTAGGCAACCCGCCAAACAGTGAACATAATCATAATTAGTTCATGAGTAAAATAAATTATGAGGTAATATGGGCGCGAAGATTTGCCGACTTCTCTGTTGTTCAGCAAGAAAAACAATAAAAACTGACTAAGTTCATTCCCTAAACCCATATTCCTTCTGACGCACTGAGCTCGGGGAAGCGTTTTAACGAAATTAGTCGAAAGAAATGCAGCCAGTTGCAGTAGTGGCATGCTTTAACACTTTGACTGCAGCTGGTAAAGATGAAATTTACTATTCAACTCAAATTTAACGTCAATTGTTGCGGCAATTTAACGCCAAATTAGCTGGATAGTGCCTTAATCTAATTTGAATTACGTACGTATAAAATTTGAGTTTCTGAATACTGGTTGATCAGCAGCATAATGAAAACTTCCTCTGTGACCAAATATGGCTCACGTCGCAGTCAGCGATAAAGTTTTCAAAAAATAAAGAAGGCGCATCGTGAAACACGTGAGCGGTTATGTTAGCGGTCATAATTTTATGCTTAGTTATTCAAGACCGAGAAAGCATTGACTCTGCGACTAAGACACCTACACTAGAAGAAAATAGAAACAGAATTGTTTATATGACAAAGTCCAATTCGGTTTACCTTATCTACGTAAAATCTAGGTGACTATTTCGTAACACAACTCGGCAGGCCTTCCTATCCTTTTTGCCAGTTTCAGACGCCACCTACGAAAAGTATATTTTTTTTTTTGAAGTAACTCGCCGTTAAATTTTGCAGCATTGGTCGGTCGAAGACTTAAACTTCCGTTGTGCTTCAAAAGAAATTTCGTCAATAAACTAGAAGGTAAGAACAAGGCAGGTATTTTGTCGGAACTTAGGGTTCCTCAGGGGGTAAATATAGGCGGTCCTGGTCGATGTTTATGACAAAAGTACCATAAATAAGAAGGCGCTCTGAGAGTGAACACCGCTACCCAGGTGCGCCTACGTCTCGGGATTCGACGGCCTGAGCACTTGCGGCTCAAGCGGAGCTGCGGCCAAATTTCTGGATGAATTTTTCGGGATGAAGTCGACGAATCGAGCTTTTGTAGCTCAAGTGGAGTTGCAGCCGAATTTCTGGAGAGAAATTTTAGCGCGGTTGTTTTTAGGGGACGCAAGACGCTCGATCGGGCCTGGTGCCTCAAGTCACGGCAGTAACTCATAAGCAAACTGAAAATGTCTGTATTTTTTCCGCATCAGCCGTCGTATTGACGTCTAAGAGAACGAAAAATTGCTGACTAAAACCGAGCACTTTATTTAACTTCGATAAATTTTTATGGATCAATTCATCTCTGTCGTTACGCAGAGTTGCGCGTGTCTTCAACAGTGTTCATAACAGAGCTCATCGTTGTCGTGCGCTCAAACCATTACTATAGCACCAGAGCTACGCTTAATGGCTAAGTGTAGTACAAATCAACGCACGGAAACAGTATTTCTGCGAAGAAATATTTTTATAAATCTCGATATGCAGGAAAATGTCACAGCCATAACTACAACCTCAAGGAAATGGTAAGCACGAGTAATGGAGCGCTCCATTTCCTTGATATTTTCCGAGAATAGTGTAAGCAAGAGCAATTTAATGAACGTCTTTTGATGGGCAACACCATTTCCTTGACCAATTATGCTTCTACTTTCGTATTAGTTCTGTTCTTTGTGACCGACTACAATATTCAACAATCGTGACTGCCTAGTACAATTATTCACCTCCACACGAGTTACCAATATGAGCGAACAATTAACAACATATGAACATAATTATCTTCAGATATGCAGTTAACAATAGCACAGTCCGTTTATGTCGGATCTTATCACTCGCAAACGAAGTTGAATAATGCCTATTGATTACGCTGTCTGCCAATCGTTGTCGGTATCGGCGCGTGTGATCTGACAAGCGTGACATGGAGGGTATCACCTCCGTATTGGCATCGTGCTGGTCTGTGCACGCCTTCGACCACGTTTTGACTCATGAAAAGAGAAGAAAAAACAGCTGAGTAAATTAGATTGTATATAAGGACTCTGAATTTTCTCAAACTTTACTCATAGATTTTTTTAAGCATTGGGTTTCACTAATTGAATGAGATGTAAATAGGCAATGGCTACTGAGTACTCAAAAATGAAGTTTGCAAACTTTTTTTAACACAAGAAACCATTCTGTTACACAGGAATGAATTTCTATCTCAGTTTTAATCCTCATTTTTTCAAAGTTCAGGGATTTTCATTGAATTTTAACCGTAGGTTTGCGATGAAAGTTTTATCTGTAAATTCAAATTTTAAAAGCATTTGAATAAAAATTCATATGCCTAAATTCATATAACGTAAGTTAACATTGAATTAGATTAACAGTGAAAATTTACTCATGCTTGTTTTCTAAAGTTAATCAGCTAAAAATTTTTTTCTCTCAGATAATACATTAAAGACGTTTTGCCCACGTATAGTTAATAATGAATATAAGTTTTAATTTTTCATTTATTTTATGTAGCCTCTACTTTCTCGTCTAAGGCCCTGAATGTATTTCGTTTCATATTTTGATGAAATGCGCCGGTGTATTTTACAACCACTGGGATACCTAAATAAATTGAGAATCACCTCTTCACTAAGGAATGAAATATATCTTTCCCTGAGTTATGCTTTGCGACCAAAATATGGCTTTTGCTTAGGCGACCGTGAATGAACACAAACTGGGCCTCATGACGGGATGCGCGTCGCGCTTAGTTTTAACTCGTAATCTCCTTGCAAATTTGCATTTTCTAAACGCTAGGCCGCCTCTGCTTCCACTGGCGGGCAAGTTTTTGAAACTCGGGGCTTACACTGGATTTCATGATGACTAGTTTTTCATAGCGCATTTTTTCATCTAAGAAATGAAACAAAAGGTAATTTTTACAGCCAGAACCTTAGAAATATTTTCCTTTGAAGATGAGTGGCTTTTTGAAGTCAGCCTCGTTTTTTGCTTCAAATGGCAAGTTCATTTTGAGCTTGAGTTTCAGTTAGTTCAAATGTTCAGTATTTTTTAATAGCACGAGCATTTCACTTCTATAGGGAACAGACCGTGTTTTTGGAGAACGATATCAAAATTATCTTGACCTACGAGTTTTCTTCAGCAGAAATTTCATTTCACGGGCGTTTTACCTACGAACCACGTTCTGTTTTCCTATTTAAGGATATTAAGATGTCCACCTTCAAATGGTCTTCTATGAGATACAATTTTCAAACACAACGTCTGACTGCCTTTATTGGCGAACAACTTTTACAACTTTTACATCTATTGGTTTTGCAAAATTGACGAATTTGAAGGATTTATTAATTTCGTTATACAGCAAAGAAGCTAAAGTTGCGTTAACGATTCTATATTGCCGCTTGTTTATACCTGTGTTGCAATCAACTCGTGTCGAAGACGGGTTGCCTTTTCAGTTCTAGCCTGATCAGAGATGACATCTTGTCTATTTACACCTCATCTATGCTTGTTTAAAGTCCCCACAGGAGTGAGGGTTGTCTTCTCGTTGGCAGGCATGGGCTTTTCCTCGTTTCTTCAGTAGCGGTTATGATGTAGCGTCATGTTTTCTCCGAAGAGGAATGCATTGTTGTGTAATGAGGCTATGGGAGCAGGCTGAAGGCCAGTTGCGCGCACAGATCTCTGTTAAAAGACAAATCATTTTAAGTTCACAGCATCGACTCTCAGGGCATAGGATAGACGGATCATTTGCTGTAATTTAGAATGAGTGCAAAAATTTAGCTTCTTTATTTTAGATTTGATGATGCACGGGCGTGGATCCTTGTATGAAAATTAGTAGATTGAATTAGGTTTAACCATGTCCTAATGAGTTGGATGAAAAGAATTATGTTTGAAAACACTCACTGGGAACATTTTTTCCACAAGTAAATGATAATTATCAATTATACAGTTCGTATAAGTTAGAGGCTGACCAAAGGCGAAGTAAAAAGTAGGCTTCGCCGACACAACCTCTGATAAATTCGGCGACATCGATGCAATCTGTGATTCGTGATACCTTGAAAGACTGCTGCAAAAAATCGAATTTGCGCAGGAAAATTTACCATAATGTAGGATCTCACACCTTTTCTACATAGAGTCGCTGCAGAAATAACGATGCAGAAATAAATAACGTTTAAATGATGTCATGAGGAGAAACTGAACTATAGGATTAAACTGAAGTTTATATTTACTTACATACGTTTGCAACTAAAGCCTAAATTTTACAACTTTATACTCTTATCATCAATGACCAATATTTTGAAGTTTTCTGTAGAACTATGATGTTGAAATCTGGCTGCTGTCTTGTATGTTGCTGTTCAAAGTTGCAGAAGCGATAAAAGCTGCAAAAATGCTCGTACATCGTTGTGAGATGCCGAGCGCTGTAATCCTTCAGAAGAAATGACATTTGGTCACCGAGCGATTTTCTCACCATTTGGGACTTCAAATAACTTACAAAAGATTGTAAATAGCTTAAATACCTCGAATGCTTCTCCCACTGGACGATCGTAACGAAAGGCTTGAATTTAAAAAGACATTTTGAGCTGTGATGATTATCAGGAAGAAGAATATTGTCAGAAGTACGAAGATTTTCGGGGAATGAAGATTGCATGAAGTATAAAGATTGCTAGCAGTGTGATGGAAGTCAGAAGGATGAACTGAGCTAAAGAGATCAAGACGTCGCGGGTCATAGAAACATTCCGCCGTATCGACAGAAAAAAAAACAAAGTAGAAAGAATACAATACTGTTTTCAAAGCATCTCATTGAGAAGGAAATCACTTTACATAACCAGCTCATATGATAAGTTAGATAATTTGGTTTAATGCATTCTAATCGCTACAAAGGCGTTCCAAAAAGAGGAAGGATGAAGGCACCATTTGAAAGAGAGTTAAAGGAACGCTAAATCTTTGCACCAGGTGTGTTCCCACACAAGATATCCTGCACAAATAAACAATATGTTAAGAAAGAAGGTTGTAAAAGAAGATTAAAGTTGAAGAAGAAAAATTGAGGTGTTGAAAAACAGGACAGCAGTGCACTTAAACAATGGCTCTTAAACAAAACAAAAAAAAAAGACATGTTTTATTTCGATAAAAAGGAGACTTACCTCTCAGCTCGAGACCTGAACTTTCTCCCCTGGGAGCGCTAATTCCCATATATAGAAAAATAGTATCCTCCTGAGAGGTGAGCCTAAGTTACTTCCTTTTCTTTGGTAAAGGGAAAAATCCCGTCTGAATTTGAAAAAAACGGGGTTCAATGTCTTTGAAGCGGCTAGGTTTACTTTAGCTCCGAACTTAAGCCTGAGATCTGAGTTGCGAAATCGTTGTTAGAAGTGACGGCCATGTCGAAAAAGCTTGTTCAATAACTTACGCTGTAGATTATCAGGGAATAAAGGACAGAAGATTCGATAATTTCAGAAAAATAACATTTGTGACACATGATTGTGATGAGTAATGCTAAAAACTCGTATGTTGGTCCAGAACATGATCCTCTTCTATGTAAAATATTGAGGGCCTGCACAACCCTTCAAATTTCATGGCCAGTTCAGCTCAATTATTCGGTAATTTGAGGCCGTGCTGAAATCATTGGAATTCAAATAGTTAACTTGGAAAAATTTTATGATAAGCTCATTGCATGTGAAAATAAGTTGACATTTCACGAGGGATTGAGAGGTTGTCGGAGACAGCAATCATACTGAGCAGACATGGCGTGTAAAGTTAATAGCAATGCACGCTTGTCCTTAGTTTTTAGATAAACGAGTACAAAAAATAAAGACTTCAGAGTATATACCAACGTGAATTTCAATCAGCTGTCGTATTATTCTTTTTCCTTCTTTTGGAGACTCGTTGAGAATTTTTTCCTGAGTGTAACTCAAACTTTTACCCTTTTTTGTTCACGTTGCAATGAGCCAAAATTTATACGAAATATTTTGATCAAAAACTTACGCCCAATTTCGAATTTTCATCGGCGCAATCATTCCTGATGTTTGAATTATGTCTTCGTTAAATTTTATTGGCCATTCTCAGCTGAATAAACAACGAAATATTTTTCTCGAGATTTCGCAACGGATTGCATGCACGGCTGGTGACGGCATCGCTCTGATAAAGGCTTGCTTTACTACCGATTTGGCGGGCGATAACCTGGGCGAGATCTCCGTTATTTCCCAGAACAGACCGTAGAAAGTCACAGCCCGCTGGCGGAGTTGGTAGAACGGCGAGCAAACGCTGTTGTAATGCGAAAAGTGGGAGATATTGACTATATATCCTTAAATTTTCCTTAAATATCACAATATATATTGTGCCTCTTCATCGCTTTTCAGGTGCGTTCTCTCTCTAAAGCAACTAGTTCAACTCTTCGTTTCATTGTGTTACTATAGCTCAATACCGCAAGCAGTTACTCAATGTCGTGATTATTTTATACAAGTTGTTCAGTAGGTTAAGTGCTTACGATAATTTCAGTGGTCTACTTTCTAGTATGAATATGCTTTACATACTTTTAATACATTATTATAATTATAACTGAAGCGAACTACCAAGTTTCTTAATTTCTTTCTTGGTGGATGAAGACTGGAGGAACCCGTACGATACGAGAAGACTTAAATTTTGAGTACATAAATATCTATGTTTAAGCACGCACTTAATTATCACCTCTACCCAACCAGACTCAATCTTACCCGAATTAACCTATACTAACGCGGTTGTTCACAGCCAAACCCTCACCAAGCCTAACGCAATCCAACCTATCCTAAATTCAGTTTATATTGCTTCACCTAACTAATCATTATTCAAACCTATGCAACCCGTCTCGTTTTAAACTTGAAATAACCATAAACTGTACCCAAAATACATGCATATTTAGCTCACCACGGATAAATTGTGACAAAACGGTTTAAGGCGTAAACCAAACAGCTTTAGGCACTGAGCCTCATTACCGCGATACTGGTAATCCGAAGCTGAAACACTTAACTTACTTTAGTGAATGTCCTTAACCATTGCGAATGAGAAACAATTAAAAAAAATCATTGATAGATAAAATGTGGTAGTAATATAGTAATAATAATTCAAATATTCACGGACATAATGGTGTCGAAAGTTAAAAAAATAATAATAACGAAATGATAAAAATAGTGTAACAAGAAACGCAGCCAATAATTAGTTCATAAATTAGAAGTTGCTGTGAGAGCACGAGCGCTCTGAGCACCCTGGGCTGATCACAGCAGCCGGGATGTGAGCGATGATAAGGCCGGCCGCGGCTGCACGGCCGAATATCGCCGCGTCGATCACGCCGCACAAAAACGCCTTCGCGGTTTCTCAGATCGATGGTCTTGTGGCAAGGAGAACTGAGCCGAGTCAGCAAAATTGCCCTGGTTTTCCAATGATGAACCGAGGGGAGCTCGACGAGAGGCGGGCAGTTAGCCGCGTCCAGCACCATTAGTTCCACAGCGACAGCACTCCTGACAAATCTGTCTCGCTGAAATGGCTGTCGGCCAAATTGCCGATTTTTTAGGTCTCCATTCGATACAGAATTGAGACAAAGGGTCAGTTTTTGATCGAATTTTGGTATATTGACTTTGCGGCCCTGTTGGTTGAAAGAAATTTTTCTCCGAAGATCGAGCTCGAGCGATGACTGATTCGTCAATGATGCCGTATTTCATATTTTCGGAGTCCATGACCTTCGAATTTTTTGTGCTATTGTCTTCATTTATTCATTTAGGATTGATCTGGTGTTAGATTTATCTTGTGGAAATTACTGGTTTGATTATCTATTCTCTTAAATTTTAACTTTGAATGAGTAGCGCAGCCTAGATCCACGATTCTACCATGAAATTAACAGAAAATTTAACTTCTATGAATCGTTAGAAAGTTTTTACATTTGTTCATTGTTCATAGCCGATCGTTTGACCACATTGACATGCACTTGATTAAAAAACAGTTTTCTAACCCTCGTACCAACAAAATTTCAATTTGTATCAGGACAAGCAAAATTAGTAAAATTTAACTTTCAAACCAGTTCCACAAATAAGTAATACTCATTTGTTAGAGCATTAAAATGTTTTTTCTTAAAAGCCTGCGTACGATGTGTCAGATCATGATTATTCAGAATGTGTTTGTGTACTTGAAGAGCTGGCTGTTCCTCCGTTGACAACGTTCACCTGATCTACTTAAGGTACCAGCAAGAACTCTCCTGCCTCCAAGGGCCGGCCGTTACCTGTGATTCAGATCTCTTTGATCCACTCCCAGAGATCCAGTCTTGATTTTTTAGAAGACCACAGCGAATTTTCAAAGTGAGGCAAGTTTCCACTCGAATCGTTTCTTTCTTGCCTCCTTACCTCCCAGAAAAACTCGAAGCACTACACAAAACTCCGATAAGCGATAGCCTACGTCTGTTGTCGAATACTTTTTGTTCGTTGAGCGTAAAGTGGCCTAATTACTCCGCATCTCCACTGCCTGCCTCGAATTCTCGACGCACTCAAGAATGTCTACTTTTTATTCTGTGCGCCTCATTTTGGGTGGAGTGCAAGAAGCGCCAAGGGTTCATTAATACTGATTTTTTGCCTCCCCTGACGCAAGAGGATCTTCAGGAAGTAAACTGTTCACATCTTTATCGTGTCAGAGATGAACAGCTGTTATGACCCGCAGCAACGAGCGCAAAATATCGGGGCATGCGTCCTGGGCGATGTGGATATTAGCTAATGTTGATGCTGCACAGTAGCGATGTGCAGTGGCAACACTTGTCCGTCGCTTGGCCAGTTTGAGAAGAGATTTCTCGATCGCTCGTGAACAGCAAAGTTTGAGACATAAAACTTCAGTGAATGTTTATTGCCACGTGAATTCATTTCGTTAATAACACATAATTTTCATCGTTTCCACCATTGGTGAACATCATTTCTTGAACTAACTAGCAATGTGTCGCATTTTATAATTTTAAATGCTTCGACCTCGGTATATACTGTACACCTGGATGACATTCAGATACGGAAAATTCCGAACAGATTTTTACAATGCGAAGTAAGTATAGCGCGAGTAAGGCTATAAATACCTTTCATTGGAGTGACAAATTGTGAACAATTGAGGAAAGAAGGAAAAAACTGTACGTCTAATTTGATTGCGAGAGAAATTTTGCAAGTGATTACAAGTTGCGTTCATAGCACGTTCTCGTGTAAGATGTGTCCAACTTAGCTTTACGAGAGCAGCTGCCTTCAAATCCCACGTAATTGCTGGGCACTGGCTTGGCAGTGGGCAACTTAACTGCTATTGATGTCCACCTAGGAATACTTTACTCTTATATGATATTTCCTGTCATGGAGGATAATACCGTATGTCCACCATGGAATACATACTTTGTGTTCATATTTCCAGTTGTGGTGGATGTTACTGAATGTCCAGCATTGGACTAATACTTTGCGTTCGTATTTAAAGGTGTTTGGATAGTACCGTGAGTCCACCAAGGTGTACTTTGTGTTAACATTTTCAGTTGTGATGGATTTCACCGTTCTGCAGGGGGAGATCAGAGCCATAAAAAATTGCCTCTACTTCTTCATATTTCAATGAAACAGGCGAAGTTTAACAGGCGAAGTTTGTCATTATAATATTATAGGTTGTTATTCGCTGTAGTTATAAAACGTCATAGCATTATCTCGATACGAGAAGACAACGCCAAGACCAATTTCTGGTGAGTGAAAGTAAACGCGTTTCTTAGATTACTGCAACTGAAATTGTTGTATAATCAGATGTGACGAACCATACTCCATGATCCTAACAACACAAGTAGCTCCAAACTTAATTCACTTTGCAATTCATTATCCGTGCTTTCTAATAAAAGGTCCAGAAAACCCGGTTTAAAATTATTAATGATTGTGCTCATACAAGAATACGTAAGAATATTTTGTCTTCTTAAAGTGAAATTTGGTGTACACCTTGTCTGCAATAAATGAAGGACTAGTGCGGTAGCCCATCTGACATCAAAACTCGTTGACCAAGTTAGGAAACAAGGCCGAAAAAATTCGTGATATAAATGTGTTAACTTCCATTCCTGCGAATGCGATACATAATCCATCCTGGTCTTCATTTCATAGAGCTGAAGCATGTCCAGAGTAAATTTATACTTTCACTCAGAATCATAGGATCCGTGAAAACTTGATCGAGAGTATCTAAAGTTGAAGTGAATCCCAGATCTCACTAAGGCTTGTTATCCCTCCTCCAGCAAAGTGGAATTAGTTTGAGTCGAGTTCGCTCATGAAATCAAGGTAACAAGAGAGCTGGTGTGCCGTGTTTTACTCGCGCTGGGATTTGCACATCTCTGAGTAGGATGAAGCAGAAGAGTGTTAGATAGTTTCCGCATCGTTGCTTATTGTTGTGGAACTACAGCATGGCTCAATTTTACGAAGGGGTCGAATATGGAAGGAATACCACTAACTCTATCTTGTCTTTGTAGGGAACAGACTCATTACCGAGTTGATAAAAAACAGTTTGGCAAAAAATCTGAGTTACTCAGCGGCAATTAATGATGAGAAAAAGTATTAAAGACGGTAACAAGCAAATGTGCTTTGCAAACCCACCCTCAGCATGGAAGTTTGAATTTACGCATAATTTCGTTGATAGACACAGAAAAAAACGGAGAACATTACGATCAACATACTTGGGATAATCTCCAAGAAAAAATACTTGTCCGCCCAATACTGTTTCAGATCTTACTCCATAGCGCCACTCGTCTCAACTCTCTTCCCGCATGGTGATGAACACTTATTCTCGTTCTACTACAAATAAATGAAATACGTTAATGCTCAGATTATAATGAATTTCATGTTTTGATTGCTGAAATATTCTCTTTACACACTTAGGCAGTAATTTTGCATGTATCTCTCTTTCGGGAACAGTATAAATTAAGAGATACGATGCACTACGTACGCTTACTACGGAATATCATTTGATCCAAGCCATTTTAATCATATAGCAGATAGCATTCCAGAGAGCTTTAAGAAAATGCTTTGGCAAGTTTGCGTTTTTGGGACTCTAATTTAATGAAATATTCCACTAGATATCAACAATTTGCCATCAAACGTTTGAATACGGTTCGAATACGGCGTCAGAATTGTTCAACATTTTTCTTAACAAAGATTTTCAGTCATGGATTTCCCTTCCAGAATAACAAATACGAGTCCCACTGGTTTCAACAATGCTGGTCACGAGCAGACCGTGCTCGTCGAGACGTTCCTTAGGTGTATATGAAACCCGTGTCACCTCAGCCCGGTGACTTGTTCGCAAACACAGCGTGACACGCACGTCTCGCAGCAGACGTAGATGAACATTTTGCGATTCTAAAGTTTCAAAGCTGCTCCCAGGTGGGTGCGTTCTACTTGAAATGATTTTTGAGGATTTTGAAGATATTGTATTCCTGTTGCTGAAACCTATTGACATTTATTCGTGTGAAATAATGCTAAGTTGTAGACATACATTTTTCAGTATTAATAAAGAGCGTGTAAAACTCAGCGTGTAATGTTAAGGAATTGAAAAGTAGTGAAATCATTATTTGAATGAAAATTCACTTGCTGAAAAGTTAAATTGTTTCAAAATTTCACAGATTTGACTGTAAACGACTATAACGAAGGAATTAGGTGAAATTTTGATTCAGTGAGGCCAGAAACACAACACTATTGCTTTAAATCATTACCTCCAAACATTAAGGTAGCAATATGGAATACTTTTTTCTTTGTTTATGTCACGTCATTTCTAATTGTCATGTCAAAAATCCTGTTTTTGCAGAGAATGAGCTTTACATTAAATAAAACTCTTATTTTTGCTGGAAAACAGTTGTTGATTTTCAATTTAAGTTTATTGAAAATAGGAAATTTGTCCCAATGTTTGACTCATGTTGCATGCTTTCAAGTCAGTTCCCAAATTGAAATTAGCTTAGTAAAGTGCTGAGACCGGACTTTATGAAGTGTGGGACTTTCAAAATTCGTGTTTTTACGGCTTAAAATATTTTACTTCATGCTATTTCTGAATTTCGAAACAGTAAATTGAAAAAACAGAACATAATGGACGCGTTGAGTGCTTCGTGACCCACCTGTAGTCAGCGGCGACAAGCTGCATTAACATATCCATTTTATCGATTAGTTCATTTCATTCCAATTGATATTTAGCTCAGTTGAGAGCTGAGAGTTGGAATTGAGCTCTAGAGGATTTGAATCTTAAATTTCAGATTAACTTGTCGCAGTTAGCGAGTCGAATGCGGCACCAGCTAATTGCAAGGCGTGCAATGTAGTGAGTTAGGTGCTGATGACCTTTGTTGAGTTAAATTTAAAATTAAGAGGCGAGTTGGCTCACGCCTTTGTTATAAATGAGACTAATAATCTACTCGTAAAATAGTTTTAAGCAAAATCTTTTACTGAAACTACAATTTAACTTCAATGATTACAAACGAAACAAAAATGGCTTCAAACAATCAATTAGCAAGACTGATGTCCTGAAGCTGCAAGTGTGTGAGCATATTCTTGTTTACTCTGCATTACCGTTGTAAATTCTTTTACATTCTAGACACGTTTTAGAAAATATTTTTCTTACTTCCTTGGACCCAAAGCTACGTTTATCATAAATTGTTCCTTATCTCTAATGGAACAACTCGATATTTAGTTGAGATTCACAGAAAAGTAAGACGTTTTTCTTGAAGTCGAAAGAAATAAAAAGCTCTTAAAAATGAGAGAAGATATGCTATGAAGACCATGTTGGGAACAGAGATGTAGGATTTAGTTGCTAGCCAGTTCATGAAAAAATAAGGAAGCGTTAAGCTTACATTAAAGTAATTGTGGGAGTCCTTAGCACGCTACTGGCAGCAACTTCGTCCCAAGACACAACTTTGACAAAGAATTCAGTTACCCATAGTCATAGCTGTCAAAGGTCAAAGGGCGTCTTTAAACGAGTCAGTTTTGTAAAAGTCTATAAAGCAAATTCTAAAAGTATTAAAGTTTCCGTGAAAGTTTGAAAGGCCGTCGACAATCCGGATCAATGTCCGGCCCTCCGGAACCACGGGTGGCTGGGCAGAGATGCTCGGTTAGTCGCAATCGTTCAAGTGTATTGTGGTCTACATCCTCCATTATTTCTTTAAAGCAAATACTCAAATTACACACGAATGGTTAACCGTCTGTGGCTGATTTGTTTCCCCGAAAAATCCATCAAAGCGGTGGCTGATAGTGCCCAATTGTCAATAGATTCTTAACGATGCCTCATATTTGGACAGACCGCTGACATGGCTTTAAACTGTTGGCAATCAGACTAACTTTAGCTTACCGGATAAGGTGGTGGTCAGTCCAAGCAATTGCCAGTTAGGCAGATCAGCTCTCAGAGTGGCGCGCAATCTAACGGCCCGTCAACTGTCGGAAGTTCGACCAATGATCCGACGCTCGCCGAAGTTTCCTTTTTGCTGCCTTAAACACGGAAAGTTGGAGCGTTGCTGAAAAGCATGGAGTTCCTGCTTTGCTATTTGTTCGTAAAATTTCTGGAATGAATGCTACGATTTTTAATGGTTTTTCCTAGGTTGATATTTCTAGGTAGTGTTTATTTGTTTAAGCTATTATCTTAATGCAAGCAATTAGAAAGTAATCTCAAATGAGAAGTAGGTTCTAGAGAACTCATCCGTTTCCTCTGCGCAATTCAGTGAACGTGCTCATTTTCATCACATACATTTTGGATGCTGTCAACCAACATTTCTGATTTTGGTGAGTAAACAAAGTGAGAACAGCCATTCTTGTGTTATCTTAAATTGGTCTTGTTTCAAATTTTTCTGGGAAAATTTAGGTCAGAAACGAGTGAATTGCACCACCAAACTTCATCGTTGGTTAGACGACACTGAACACAATCGTAAGAAATACTAATCGCAAGAATATCAACTAAAAAAAAATGTATTTTTTTGTGTCTTAACAATCGAACTAGTGCAATAACACTTTGGTAGGAAATCTGAGGGCAACGGAATCATTTGTTGCAATTTAACATGCAAATTCAGATGATTAAAACAAAAATCAAAATCTCATTTTCTCGCTTACATGCTAATGTTTGTCATAGAAGGAAAACGTACCGAATTCAGATAAAAAATAATTACTTTCATCCAGAACATCATTCAAAAATTGAACATTCATTCCTTATTTCTGAACAATTAAAATTTATTGGAATTTCGTTTCTGCTCACTGCCCTGTCATTATATTGACACAATTCTGAAAGCTTCTAATTTTGCGTTGGATGACGACTGCTATTTTCGATTTGTAGACTTGCATCACTCGTCTTGTTCAGTTACACAAAAATCACACGCTATGAATTGTTAGTGGATTCAAGAAGATTTCCTGTGGTTACAACACTCTAAAGCCCACAAATTTCGTACATTTTAACAAACTGTTGTGAATTTGAGTCCGTGCTGCAAGCCTCCACTTTCCTGCACTTGTAAGATACAAATTACGCGACTGGATCTCAGCAAGGCGCTCTGTCTGTCGCCAGAACCAGCCTTGGCTGGGCCGTCCGAACGTTTGCCAATGACGAAGAATGCGCGCCACTTTGTCGCAAGACAAATGCTTGCCGCTTGAAAACTGTATTTCAAAGAAGATTTCTGCGAGCTCAAGCTGGAGCTCGGAGAGCTGCAATCTGTCAGTGACGTACGGTGGTCCCTGGAATTTGAGTGTGGGAAGCCTTTCGAAGGGCCACACCTGTGTAAATGGGTGAAAAACATTTTTTCCGATACTGCAATCTGGAAAAATAGGAAGCCATTGAAGGGTACAACATACACATCAAAATCTCAATAATACAATGTTCTTCATTCTTCTTCTAGGATGCTATGTGTAATGGATTGCTCTTTCTGATCTCTTTATTCGTAGGGCATGGGGAAAAAAAAATTTCAGAAATGGGAGCTTATCGAGTTGAAATTTAAAATTAATTTGAGACTGAAAGCTCGCACCTACTTCTCTGTGCCAGAGTAAGTGCACAAAATGTTTTAAAAAGAGCTCTAATGTGATATTTCTTAGGTGTACTGCAGTCGTGACAATCAACATAGGAACTATTGAGTCTCGCACGAAACAGCGTATAGATGAAACCACAAGAAAATGTCTTGGATTGTACCGATGAACACTGTTATGATAAATCTCAGCCATTCTATGTAATCTACCTCTGAATGATTAATGTTATGATAATTGTAATTAATACGAAGCAGCATGAATTGAAATGTGCTTGAAAATTAGTTGCGTTATTAACTCAAAATTATTTTCTCTTTACCGATGTACAGGCCCATGCGTTGACGAACGGCACCTCTGAAATGCTGTACCAGGTTTGAGATGAAAGAAAATTCTTTGTCTCGAAATTCAAAATATATTTAGTTGTAATAATCGACTAGCATTGCATAAAAAATAGTTCTATGAACATGTGCGTTCGCTGTCTATTAGGACAAATTTTCGCAGAGGTAGTGCAGGTAGAAGTCTCCCATCCCAAAAGCGCTTCAGATCGAAAGCGCTTTTGATTTAACGAGGTGGCAAGAGGTTTTCTTGTGACGGTGTCGGCCGTCTTTAGGTTTCCCTTTGATGACTCCTCGCTTCCTGCGGCACATCGAAATAGTGGACGTACGTCTGCAGTTAAAAAACTCTTTGGAGAAACTCTACTGGTGTCCACTCGATGCGAGCCGTGTACCTGATGGTAACATCCCTTTATTCTCTTCAAAAGAATGGTCATTAGAGTTGCAAAGTCTTTGCCCCTTTGTTTTATGTAAAAAGCTTTGTAAAGCGAGTTCGTTAACCTGTTCCGTTCTGTTTATTCTCCGCCTGGAAAACTATGAACTAAAAAAGATGCTTTCGGGGGCTTCTTTTGATTCCGAGGACTTTGAATTTGTTCTGGATACTCAGAAAAATCGATGTTTTCTCAATTGTCCTCGAATCTTTGTTATCTTTGTTGCCTGAGTTGCAACACCGTAACTGTGTTTTCTTGAAGAGTTTTCATAAGTTCGTAAATGTTGGAACGATCATTTCAGCTGCTGCTATCCTTCCAGAGTTTTTGCATTCGATAACAATGCGATGCGTGACGCAGTTAGGAGTGCCCGCTACAGCGCGTCGCTTCTAATGGACAACGCATTTGAGCTACAAAGCTTCTATCGCCTTCGCGAAAAAACTCGAGATCACAATGGATTTAAATGTTTGCATACTCACCTTTGATCTTCAATTTGGCATGAGCCAGTCTCGAGTTGAAATTTTTCAAAATGTACTCGACGAGCTAAGTGGTGAGGTTATTTAAAGAGAGAAAAGAAGCGCAAATCTGACTGAAATCTTGGTTCTGATATCTTTGAGTTATTTTCGTTGAATTTTACATTAGGATAAGATCCAAAGTAGATTGATGAACACACGAACTTAACCTGATTTGTTGCAACCTTCTCCGTCATGTCATTAGATTTTTTAAGCTAAAAAATCTCTTGTTTATTCCAAGGAAGAAATGGCCATTCTGAAAATTTTTGTCTCACTTTTCTTTTCAGCGTGCACATTTTTATTTTTACATCCGTGTTGTATTTTTTTGGGTCAGTCGAATAATGACCAATTTATGAGCGCCTTGCTAGTTTAAATAAATGTAATTTTATTATAAGCCTTCACGCCTCCGCTGTGGAAGGTGCGATGACGAATTGTTAGGAAATTGAGTTTTCCGCTTCAGAAACGACGAAAGATTGGTTCTGAAAGGCAAAGTAAAGTATGTATTTGCAGCCCTTGTATTGGTAAAATGATTCTCCATTTGAAATCAACAATTTATATTCTTCTGCTTTGAAAATGCTAATACAGAATGTAAAAAGGCGCAACAAATGTTTTGTTATATTGGTTAGATTTACTTAAATTAATTGTACTCGCTTATTTTGTTGTAGTTATCATTTTGGCAAACGTCAGCGCAACGAGGTTCGCCTGCATGATTGCTCTTCAACTTCAGGTCAAATAGCTGGATTTACACTCCTGAGAAAGGTGGTAACAGCAAAAATGATAAGTGTTTTAATATGAGATCATAGTACATTTAAATAATTTTTTTATAATTCTGACTGTGAACTAAAATTACTCATGCTCTATTTATTACAGTGTCTCTAACGATCGGATACTCACGGCATGTTCTGATCGTAGATGTTTGTAGTTTCAGGTGATAGAATTATTTTCGTAATTATGGCGAACACTTCTCACTCAAGAAATAGCCAGCCGTGCTGACTAATCTTTCGTTGTAGGAACTTCTACTAATTTCATCTCATTCACATTATAAGCTATAGACTGCCGCCTGACAGTTTTCCATTTTACTTCTCACCTTTCATTTTTGGGGAAAATTCCGAGACGTCGTACATTCTTCCACACAATCAGCGTTTTTCCATTTCTGAGAGTATCGTCTGAAAGGAATGTCAAAAGTGCTATCTGAAATTCCACAGTTATTTTTGAAGAATTACTATGATGTATCTACGAATAAAATATATGCTGTTAATGTGATCCTGGTTTCTTCCAGCTTTCACGCTGAGATTTAACACCCTCGCCTTTCATAAGCCATGTCTGGTACACTGTGATCTTTGCAACCTGCATCGAATTCCACTATTGTTTATTGTAAATTTGGATAAAAGCTCAGTGATTGCACACATCTCACGTTCTTGATAACTGAGAATAACGGTTTCAATCGCCCTTAAAGAGTATTAAAACGATATTTTAATCCATTGCACTAGATTCTAGTACTTGCATAAACATCAGTACTGAACATTTCTACACAATTCACTGAGTACGAATCAAAGCTATGATATATGTATGCTGGCACAGAATTTCAGCCGAATGCGTGGATGCGGTTTAAGTGACGAAGCGAGGTCATAAGCATATCCAACTTGCGTCCCCTAAGATATTTCTTAATAAGATTATACCAGAGAGATGAGAGGCCGCATCACCAGGCAGCTCAGCGCCGGGGCAGACACAGCTACGCCACTGCGATCTTGCGCACCCAATTGCTGTAATGAGACCCTGCCCGGGAACTTTCACTAATTGTGTCCTTTTTAACACTTTGTCTAACGAACATTCAATGCCGTAGGGAAAGAATTTCATTAATGTTATTATCACGACTCTGAAATTAATTTGAGGTCACCCGAGCAAGGGTTATTTTTGGTTTGTGTTTTGCTGGTTTATTTTAACTACAAAGTTTCATGCCACCCCGGTTATTGCAAGCCATCTTTAGAATTTTATGTCATAAAACCATTCTGATGTCAAAAACATTTTCAAATCTATGCACATATAAAGTTTTTAGCTCGATTTGTCCGCAAACTTATGAAAATATCGTGAAAGCGCAGCGTATTAGTTGAAAGATACAAAATTGACAAAACGCGTGCCAAATTCGCTGAACTTAATTTTAGAAATATTCAAGGAAAATTTCAGTTGAATAGTTGAACATCATGGTTCAGAGATGCCACCTGTAAACAAAAGGTTAATGTTAGGTGTGCACCTTGTTTACTTCACACGTGTACACACACACACATGTACACACACATTTCTATTTCATGCCAACAACATTGGCGGATGGAGGCGTCAAGTACACGGTCAAAAGAGCGAATTAGCAGGAAATATGAGGTTATATTAAATGCTAACAACCAGCTGCCACCAGTTCTGGAGTTTCTAACATCATTGCGGTACCCTAGCATTTGGGCGCTGCCATTCATGTTCGGAAGGCTCATACTTTTCCAAAAAGAAACTTTAACAGAGTTACAAATTACTATTGCCTGCGTAACACAGTGACATTGAGTTTTTAAAGTTTACCCTGTGTGAAACAGCGATGATGGTCGAGGAGGATGCCTTTGATGGCAGAACTTTGAGTTCAGAGGACGGCATTTGGACCCTCCACTCCGCCGCAGTTTTACCATCCTGATATTCTGAACAAGGCTGTGATACCCATGCTCCTCACAGCTGTTCTTTTAGTGCTTAATTTGAGCTCAGCCTTTAAAATATCTCTGTTTTTACGAGCCCTGGTTGGAGAGCTGACGTTCTAACGTCGGCCAGAAGACGTAAGAAACTTGATTAAGTTTATGATTTAATTCAATTTATGGTTCAATTCTATTTTGTAATTTAATTTTATTTAATTAACGTCCTTTAGTTCAAGGAAGACATCTTAATGTCCTTGAGAGACACATTGGCCTTCAGCACTAGAGTGAAATGTTATCATTTTTTAATTATTCCTGGGTTTTATCTTTTGTCTATCAGGCTTTATGAGAGATGGATTTTTTTGAAAAATCAGTCGTTTGGGTACAGTACCAGAGAAATTATTCGTACAACCACAAATGTCTAATTCTCTGTCATTTCTTTGTATCTAACGCCTTCATGGTTCCAAACTTTTCATTGCTTATTAGGTTTAAAATGATGCGTCGTTGGTACTGAATCGAGATGTATAAAATTCAATCACTTGTGTAACCTTTGTAGCATTTATAGGTTTGGTTCATTTTCTCTATAAAATGTCTCGCTTACGAATCCAAACTCCCAACGAGAGAAAGTTGACAGCGAAAAAAAATTTTTGTCACTGGTATCTTGAAGGTTTACTGCAACCCCCTCTCGAGCGTCGTTTATGTATTGGCCTGGGGCTTTTTTCTTGCCAAATCTACTGGCGTGCTCAGGCAGTGCAGTGGTAATTTTTCATCGGTGATATTAAAAATCTAACAGGTTTTTTCATTTTTCCATAATCACGTTGACCCAAAAATTACTAATTTCATTTAACATAAAAAGATTCAGTAAACTAAAATTAATTCGAAGTTCCGTTTAAATAATCACTGGAACTTTACATAACATAGATATTCCTTAGTCCTTATGATGCCAGTCACAGTCTCCTCGTGCGATAATACAAGTCGATGGACTTCGAGGAGCTTCTTAGGAACGCAGAAAGCTTTACATTAGTAATTATAACACCTTATTCGTCGATGCTAGTATTGTGGACTGTTTATTTTAAAAATCTGCTTGTGTCATGATAAGCAAGCAAATCTAGCGTGAGCAAGCAATTAAGCTTGAACAAGCAAATCAAGCTTGAGCAAGCAAATCAAGCTTGAGCAAGCAAATGCAGATTGAGCAAGCACATCCAGCTCGCTCAAGCAAGGCCAGTTCGCTGAAGCGTGGGAAGTCGCACAACCACCACAGCTTGCTCGCTGCGCCGCCAGGTGCTGGGAACGGCCGCTCATTGGCCGTCTTAACGAGCCAATCTCGTAGCAAACGTCACTTCCCAAGTTCCATCAAAACTCGAAAAATTCGTGGCTTGAATTTCATCTGCACTCGCTAGTTTATTTCTCAGTTTGGCTACTCTTGGTCATTTTTGTACTGTTCAGAGATAAACACAGTGTTGCAGTTATTATTTGTAATTTACCGTGAGTATAAGGTTTAAGTTGTACTCCTCACTATTGAACTATGGACTGGATCATTTTCATCTTTCTGGCGATAGATCGCTTTCTATGTAGTTGCCTCTCTTGAGATTTTTGTATCTTATTACTTTGGAATGGGGAAAATTAACCCTTATAATGTATCATATTTACAGTTACAGTTAATGTTATCTCGCAAGGCGAAAAGAAATTTTTTCGTGAAAAGAACGCATAAATCAAAACTTCCGCCCTGAATAGTGTTAGCAATTCAATATTTAAATTTTGCTCCTTAGTTGAGAAACTCAAAGTGCCAGAAGTTCAGTACTAAGACACCTAGCGCAGCTGTTACAAATCACCAACAAGCTACTGATAAAATGAGATTTAATTCCTCAGTTTAGCCGATTTCGAGGGACTATTTCAATATCAAAAATTTTAACCTATTATTCGGAAATGTGCAACATCAATGTTGGTGGTGTTTATTCATAATATACAAAAATTGCATCTGAAGCTTCGTTAATTCCAAACAAGCTTTTCGTTTTTAAAAAAATTGCTTACATTTTACGTGTTATTCTACGACAACTTTTCAGTTGTTTATTTTTATTTCATCGCACATTACACAAGCATTCCGCAGCAAATATTTCGTTTCCATACGCCATCACGCAGGAGAATTAGCGTAAAATATAGAAGTTTGAGCACAAACAGTGAGAACGTGACGCATTGGAGTAAAGTTAACCCACATCCTGTTTGATGGGTTAGATGTCGGCAGCAACCGTTCGGCTCGTGACACACGGGATTTCTCCCTTTGTTTTTGTTGAGAGTGGGAGAACGAATGAAGACCGGGATGTGAAATTTTATTGTTTTTTATCTTTAGTCAACATGATGTTTCTCAACTACAGTCGAAGAATAACCAGGAATGTATTGTCTGCAACTGAGATGTTGTTTGACAGTTTTTCTACGGTGCACAAAATGGGAAAGGAACCAGAAAACAATAAATTAATGTTTGGAGTTGTGACGCAGTTCCATAAAAAGAAAACAATTTCTTGAGAGATGAAAATAAGCTCGGAATTCATAAATACTAATGGATTTTTGAGACATCAATGACTCGAGAAAAACAGGGATGGGAAAAGGTACGCTTGGAAAAAAGAATGCTTTTTGTAATGCAATGTATTTCAAGTTTGGACACAAAATGCTACCGTGTCAAACCATTACGTTCAACACATTTGGTTATGCTTTTAAATCTGTCAAAATTATAGGTCACCTCATCATTGAATACATTTTATTTTGAGTCGTCGAATCTACTCCCGAGATCTTCAAAAATTTCACAGAAAATTAAACAGACTGAGTATCTTTCCCATACAATTCGTCTTCTTCAAACGTCATTAAAATACAAATTATGATAGCATGCCGTTTTTGAAATACACAGTTTGGTGGCAGTTCATAATCAAAACGGAAAAATGGCTTACAATATTGCATAAAATAATCGAGTGAACAATTCTCAAATAATTTTTATCACACATTTACATGGGAAAGAATACATTACGTGTTATTTCTTATTTCAAAGTATTTCAAGTTATTTTAGTGAACGGTTACGGAACAATATCTGATGTACTTACGTTGACATGCTACCAAACTTTTCCATTTAATACTGAGTGTGCCAAGGAACGATACCTAGCTTCAGCATATTGATTACTCAAAAACATCCATGATAGAGGATAGGATGAACCTAATTTGGGGAGAAATTCCATCTTTTGCAATCAACGTCAAACTTTTTATTGTTGATCATTTAATTCAGGTGCAATTGTGTTCAAAGTGAGGACCAATGCCATCTGATTTGCGCAAGAGAAAAGCATTCTGAATTCAGTCCCGAGTCACACTATGAGATATGAAAAGGTATCGCTCATGCTGAACGACAAATGAGAATGCGGGGCGGTGCCCCATACCACAGAAATCGTTTGAGATAAATTAAAGGAGTTTGCCACAGGAGTTGGGCATCCAGAGGAGTGGCCGCCTAGGAGCCCCGATCTTACGCCGTGTGATTTCTTCCAATGAGACTTCTTGAGGGACTTCTGGTTCAAGATACCTTCTACGGTATTGCAAGATATCCGTAATCAATCCAATATGAATTTTAGCAATCTTAAAAGCAGCCCTGAGTTAATAAAAAAAAATGAAAAAAATTACTGAGAGATGCCAAAAATGTCTCGAGAAGTATGGGGACCATAATACGTAATCAAATTTTAACCGAAAGGCTTAGGTGGAAACTTCATTTATAAATTAGTTTTGGAAGCAGGCATTATTTCTGCAAATTACCTTTTTAACGGAGTAATATCTCTTTGTTATTTCGTTTCCCATAGTGCACCTTTGGAATCAATACAGAATATTTTTCTCGTGCTCAAGTCATAAAGAGATGGTTCTCACTTTGAACAAAATTGGGCCTGAATTATATGGTCGGCAAAAAGCTTGAAACTGATAACAAAAGATGGAATTTAAGAGGAGAAACTCATTTTATATTTTAAGAGTTTTCATCTTGCGCGAGTCAGAAGTAAATGGATGTTCGCACTGCACCTAGGCCTAATGGGCGACACCAAAAAATTTGGAGCTGATAACAAAATAGGAAATTTCACAACAAACAAAATCGAACCCATTTCCCTATGACTGATGGTTTTCTAGTAACCAACGAGCTAAAATTGGGGACCATGTTTACACCCACCTTGTACAGTATCCTACCAAAGATTTACCAGATTCTGGGCAGTTCAGGATCACTGTTACTGCTTGCTTTTTTCTTCTTTGTATTTTTCCTTTCTGTTTTTTATCCGAAAACACCGTTTCGAAAAGAACAAAATCTCTATTTTTCCTATAAATGAACGTGAATAAAGAAAATGTAATTTCAGTTTTCTTTTCATCTAGAATAGAAATTTGAAGATGGGAGTCTTGGTATCGTTGACTGCCTTGCAATATAAACGATATTTAAAAGATAAAGAGGCGTTCAAGCTTTATCAAGGGATTGTGTACCTTTATACGAGTAAATACAGTTCGTACCAATACTAGACAAATCGCTTTGAAATAATTTTTCTCGTTGACAAAATAAACTATTGATTTTTAATTCGCATTACTTTATTTTCGTTGAACATATATCTTTTCAAAAGTCACAGAATAGGCTTAATATCACTCTGATACCATGTGCCTTTCAATAAATGATAAACTATTATAACTAATGCACAAAGTTATAGGTGCGAGCGCCAGCGAATTGAAATCAAATTCATGCACTTCAACTTTAGCCATTGATTTCAGATTTTTGTTCTTTGTTACTAAAACATTTATGATGTTAATCTATCAAATCAAAGCCTGTTGATAATTCATTAGTGGTCTTCAATTTTCATTATGCCTGACCTCAAGGCTGACCGCACTCGTCTACGACTAGAGCAACAAGCCCAGCTGCTGTCTCTGGTGCCTCTCCAGTCGAGTGATGGCTCGGAGGCAGCGACGTGACTGAATATGTTAACGCTTCCGCGCATCGAATGTCTCGTCTTACTGAATTACCGACCAAGAGTGGCATTATCGTGAGAAACCCTCGTATTTTGCGATTTTTGTAAGAGTTTCGATTGCTTATCGTATTATCTTTAATAATAGGAACTTATTCCCGTCACAATCTGGTACTTTTATAGGGGTTTGATTGTATTTCGTTTTGTCATCAATACTAGTAACTTATTTCTTATCATAAAAATTCGACTCATCTTTTCGAAATTTTCTATCTCTTGCCAAGTTAACGCGCTATGTATTTGAAGTTCTGTGTTTTTTATTTTTGAAAGAAATCAGAAGCAAATTATTAAACTGGAAGCATCATTTTAGTTAAATTAGTTTTACATAAACTTTTTTCTTACGTGTTCCATTGTTTAATAACACTTGATTAACCATATTTCTATCTTCCTTATGTTTCACTGACAATTTTTTTTGTACTCTTAAAAGGTTTTGAAAATTGGTCGATCATGAATTTTACCAGTTTCATGCGCGGGCTTCATCACAGCTGATGTTGATTGGAACATAAATGAGAAAAATGCAATAATAGATGGCTTTGGCGGCAGAAAATATAGATGAAATTATTTCCTGCTCGTCACATTCCATCTACAAACCATCCTTTAACTCTAGTTGTGCAAAAAGCTCTTCATTGAGCAAATCATGTAAACTTCACATGTTCTCGTAAGGAGTAAGAAATTTGATTTAAGTGACACAGAAGTTCAGCACCTTTTCAGTGTCATTTTACTGAGTTTTGCTGAGCGAAAGAAACGAATTCGTGCCTGATGCAGTTCACGTAACTCGCTAGAACTTCTGTAAAAGTTCTTAAACGCTCGCTCCTGCAACCCAAGACCCGGGGTGACGGCACGGACAAACAGCATATAAATGTATTGTTTGTCACCATGGATGTATGTGTTGATACAGGCAAAATGTTTGAGTATGAGTGTTTTTTCTTAAGGTTATAAATATAATACACTTCAAAAAATACAACAAGCGTCTTAGTCATACCAAACACTTTGAACATCGATCGATCTTTCGGTAATTTGCGTGTAGTACATTGATAAAATAAATTGCTAATTATTACTTCATATGAAATATTTCAGACGCCATAATTCATGATCACAGCAATAAAAAAATGTCAAAGGTCTATATAATTAAATTTAGGGAGAACGGCTATGGATGTTCCATGTAATTCACAAATTTGCGAAGACTTTTAAGTTTAAGCAGACTTGATCGAGAGAAGAGCTGGCGTTCTCTTAGCCTGAAACTTGTCTCTGCAGCGTCGAGCTGCCATCGCTGACTCGCGACTAGGGCTTTCCATTTGGCTCCGACTCTGACTCGACATTTCGGGTTCTGGAACAGCGAAAAACAATATTCCATGGTCTGCACTCATAGTTATCGGCTGTGAAGAGTTATAGCCACAGTATACTCACAAAATCGAATGTTTATCTCGGAACGAGGAATATAACTGCAACAACAGCCGAAGCCTCATGTATTTAATGACATGTATCTCTTCTCTTAAAATACCGTCTAGGAGTTATGGTTAGAGTATACTCATAAAATTTTGCGTTATTTTTTTTCTCACAACGAGAAATAAACACAACTACAACTACCGCCTCTTCATATATTTCATGACATGTATTTCTTTTTTTATACAACATTCTAAGCTCTGTCGTTTATTTTTCGGTAAGCATTTTCACCGTGAATTTTTCCGCTCTGCAGGTCCGCTGAGCGAGGTGAGGGCGCTGGTGGGAGCCCGCGTGTTGCTTCCCTGCGACTTGCGTCCTTCAGTCGCCGACGACGCCCCGGTGTTGGTCCTATTCTTCTACGAGGACAAGGGCACTCCCATATACAGGTGAGGCAGCCAAGTGTACAGGTGGAGGCCCCTATTTTCAGCCCAGCGTTTTAGATAAGGTGAAGATGCCATATGGGCTCAAAGGAATATGCTAGTCAGTAGTGCCCAGATGAAGACATCAGCCAGCAGAACAACATCCTTTGTCAATGATCTGGTGATGACTTCCAATATGTATGGAAAAATGTCCATGTTAAGATGTTCCACATACAGTCCAACATCCTTGTTAATATTGTGGTGATGATATCCAACATGTATCGTATAATGTCCTTGTTAATTAAGATGTCCTACATACAGTCCGACATCTCAGTCAGTGTTCAGGTGAAGATGTTCAATGTGCACATGAGAACATTGGAGTCTGTTGTCTAGGAGAAGATGACATCCAATTCCTCCTGAACAATTTCATTTCAAAATGTTGCTGAGTTACTAGAGCTAAGAATAACTAATTGGGATAAATAACTAAGGCAAAACCTGCAAAATGCAGAAGAGAGCGTACATGTCTAGTTCCGTGCTGGTGGTAGTCAGGTAGCGGTGATTGTAATCAACGAATGTCTGACGTAAGGGAGGATCACGATCTAAATATGTGCCAGGCAAAGTAAAGTTCTAACAGATACCCTAGAACATATACTAGTGCTGAAGGTGAGTACCACACCTCGAAATTGGTGCCTTGAGACCTCTATGTACAAGAAATCGTAATTTATTAATAGACTAAACGTGAAACAATGTCATTTATGTCTATAAGTCATAATTGGTGATTGATGGATTTATAGAGGTTTTACAATAAAGGTGTACAGGGATATGCAATCTGGAAATAGAAAACAAAGTAATAGCATTTATATGTCCAAACGAAGATGACATCACTCAGACATTATTGAGAAGACAATTTGATTCATAGCAAACAAGCTAGAAACGCTGGGGGAAGTACTTTAGTATTAATAATGTGTTGAAGATCTAAGAAGAAGAGATGCTAACATGTAAAAATAAACAGCCAGCTGTAAAATGACCATCAAATTCAAATCGATAAGCTACGGATCTTGTCATGCGTTTCACATTCACTTTTCATAAAAGTACTATTCTAAAAAAATGTCCAATTGTTTATGAATTGCTCCTAACACCTCAAAATTCACTCAAAAAAAATGACACATGTCAATATAAAGCGTTGGAAACGCCCTCCCATACTGCGTTCGGTGCGATTTTCCATGTCTGCACGACCTGCGTAGAGCGGGCGACCGCATCAATACTGCAGCACGGCATCGTCACTCTCTCACCAGGTGTGCCGCCGCTAGTATGGGCAATCCTCTGCTCCTAGATTGGAAAATTATTTGTGGTCTTTGTGAAGACGCGGCGCTGGTACTTCTGTCTGATGAATAGCTCGAGCAGATTTGTAGTTTCAGTGATGAAAAACTGGTGATTTGGTTATGACATTGTCGAACGTTTCTAATAACTTGAACACAAGACTAGAAGAGTGTAGTGAATAAGCACAAAAAGAGCTTAGATCAAGTACGAACTGGATTGACGCGTGCAGGAAGGAGAAATGAGGACAAAGCAGATCGACCAAAGGGCTTGACGCACTGAAAGGTTAAATGAAAAAATTCTTCACAAACGCACGTATCAACTGCTGTAAGATGCACATTTCATCACAACCTCACGCATCAACTGCTGTAAGATGCACATTTCATCACAACCGCACGCATCAACTGCTGTAAGATGCACATTTCATCACAACCGCACGCATCAACTGCTGTAAGATGCACATTTCATCACAACCGCACGCATCAACTGCTGTAAGGTGCACATTTCATCACAAGCGCACGCACCAACAGCTGTAACATACTCATTTCATCACAAGCGCACGCACCAACAGCTGTAACATACTCATTTCATCACAAGCGCACGCACCAACAGTTGTATGATACTCATTTTATTATAAGCGCACGCACCAACAGCTGTGTGATACTCATTTCATCACAACCGCACGCAGCAACAGCTGTAAAATATTTAACAAGGTTTGCAATTCAAGGCGTACGAAATTAGTAGGTTGTTTAGGATATAAGGTTTGATAATAGTTTTTTCGAAACAAATATACACACTTCTACTCGACCTGTTTCGATTAAGCGACCGTTACGTACACCAACTGCGAAGGTAGAATTAATTTTTAAAGTTCACATGATTATTATTTTGTATTATGTATCATATCTGTTATACGTAGTATTATTTTGTTTTATTTACAATATCTATTTAACGTAGAATCTTTCTTTCAAAAAATATCAGAGGAATTGCTTTTGAATGAATGTGGAAAACATTGTTTTTCTATGCCGACTGATTGTTAATCTGTTATGCCCTCGTCCCACACTCAATTTATACGAATGTCCGAGACTGATTCATTTATGAAGTATTCCATCCACAACGATAAGAGTAAAACTGATGCAATTTTTGGCTAACATAGTTGTGACTCGTACCGGCAATAATTCTACTTATCTACAAATGGCGAAAGCTAGCTGATGAAGACGATGAAAAAAAAATTGATTGAAATACGGAGTTACCAAATATTGGTGTGTGTGGGTGATCAAAAATCTTTTTTTTCAAGTGTAGTATAACAGGGCTGAAACATCGAATGAAGATCATTAAATGTCAAATCCTTGCTTATAGAATTTCTTAGCGGTAATTAATTCATTTTCGTTATCATTGAATGACACCGTTTTGTTGGTTTGCGAGTGCGGAACATAAGCGCCGGGATTAAAATTTTTCGCGCAGTACAGCTCCTTTTTTTGAAAGTCACCCTACCAAAATAAGTCTATTTTTTTTCCTATGTAGTCTCAAATGAAGTGCAGATATTCACCATATTTCAACTGTTAAAATCAAGACTTGAAAAACATTTAAGGATCTTGCGAGCCTAACGACCGTCGCCCAAATGCTACACCTGCTTTTTATTCGTAGCCTAATTCGCATGAAATTTAGTCCGCTGGAATCATTGAGCACGCGTTTCTTTTACTCTAAAGCCCAACGCTCTTTCAAACCCATGTTTGTACAGACTTCACCGGGGGATCTTTTAGACGGTGTATTTTTAAGCCTAAAACACGGATGCCTGGCTGCGAGTGCGTAGCCCAAATCAGTCTCTTGCCATAAAAAACTCATTTCAATTTTTGGCACGTTGCAAACCGTGAAATGATGATACGGTATTTAGAGAAAGGATCAGTAGCATTTAGGCTAACTTCGGACACCTTGAAAGATATGTTTTTCCTGGATGTTTCGATTTAGCGAAAAATTTTGCCGCTCATCGCTAAACAGAATTCTAGTGACACATTTGGGCACAACTCATATTTTAGCGTGGTGTGGCTTTGATGTAGTATGAACGAGCGGGAGAGTGACTCGATATTTCGGTGAACCCCCGTCTTCTTTATTTGCAGTAAATCTCTGCCAATTGCTGTTTTATGACATCACTCGCGAGGATGAGCACCCGCAGCAATTGCGTGTAGTATTTCACCGTTATGGCCCCATTCGAGCCCCATGACGTCACTTGTGCGGTCCGTTACGAAGTGACCTAAGCTCAACCATCTCCCTTAGGAATTTTCTCGACGCTTGCCTCTTCTCTGAGTCTCTGAACAAGATAGTCTCATAGATCGCGTCACCGTGAGTAATAACAAAAACTAGGACTTTAATAGGAGCCAAAGCTATGGACCTCTATTATGTTGCTCCAAAAACTCCAAAATATAAAAAAGATTTACTCATAAAATATTCATTTAATTAAAGGCTATTTAAATCTCATTATGACTTCTGGCATGTTAATAACAAACCCATTCATTTTTATTGAGTTTTTATATGGGCAAATTTGACCTAATCTCATATATATACTGCTGTCTGCCAAAACTTATTCCTGAACTTGACACAAAGTGAGTATTTCATATAGCAGAGTGCATTGTTTGTGTGTATTGTAGGTGCAAATTTGGTAACGTGAGCTTGTTCAGTACTCATTTTCCCCTTATGTAGCATGTAATTTGAGATGTATTTTTTTGTTAGATTGAAATCCAAACAGAGAAATAATATAAATCAGCACTCCCGCTAGTTATAGGGAAATTCAGACCCGAGTGTCCGAGTGCGTCAGAATTGTGAGCTTGTGAAAGACGAGACTCCATTCTCTCATTAACTGCTGCTCTAAACAAATAGCTGTCAGAAGTCCCATGATTTTGAAAAAAGATTTTTATTTAAATTCAATGTTAACTTACGTAATTGCATTTGGAGCAATTTAGGAACTCGATATCAATGCGGTCTCCGCGGACGTGTTTCTAATTCACCAGATTTGCATGTGCTGAATATGCAAGCCACGATGCTCTTTCAAGCTGGGTTCCCATTGCTTTCTCTCTTCCTGCCTCGTTAATTCATAATGTATCCGAAATAAAACCTTGGGTTTTTCTCAATTATAGCTTTCTTTGTCGTTTACTGCGGCTCGAAGTTACATGCGTCAGCTTGCGCAAAGTTCTTTCAAGAAAGAGTTGGATAAATTTTCTAATTGGAACTCTATCGTCGTATATTTCTGAAACGTGCCAGGTAAAGATGAAACACTTGCACGCGATAATGAGGTCTTCGATAAATTTAAGTGAGCTTCCAAGTGTCTTTTAAGTCTCATTATCGACATAATGTAGCCATTAGATGGTATACATTATTGGTATCCTCCTGCTTTCTGAAAAAGTATCGAACTTTAGGGAACGAGTGAGAAAATATCTGTTTCTGAACTGGAAGAAACTAAAACTTACAGAATTACGTACGACGTTCCCGAAAGTTGTCTCGTGTTATATTTGCATTTTCGAATTTTTCATGCAGATCTCACTTTATCGTTCAATGTTTAAAAATTTTGCAGACGAAAATAGAAGTCTGAATAAAACCTAACAGAATTTTTTATCTATTTTGCACCTTGAACTTTCTTGCTTATTTAGTTGTCAGCTAGTTTAAGGCCTAAATTTGTGGTCGAAATTTCAGCCACGGAACTATGCACACAAACTTTTTACCCACACTGAAATAATTATGGTCGAAAAATGAAAAAAGCAGGAAACTAACATGGAAAATTAGAAAGTTAAATTTTAGGGCAACGTGAAAAGCTGAGTTCATTAGAGGACACGAGTTAAGAAAATTGTCTGTAGTCAATGGTGACCGGTGTGTGACACAGTATTCAAATTTTAAAATGTCATACGAATTCTTTAATTTTTAGTTTAGTTGATGTAGAAATCCGTATCACAAAATTCCACTAAGCTCATGAGCATTATTTAGGTTTCAAGAATAATACATAGAATTTTATTCATAATACTTATTCGCGTTTCGTAATGATCGAGCAATCTTTCATGACAAATGCTCGGTGACGCGGCTATTCGAGAAAAAATTATAGATCTGAGGAGTTGCAGCATTCACAAGGTAAGGTTAAAGATATTTCAAGCAAATACGTCAAGTGAAAATGAAGTTTGAAACTGGATCTTTTCTCAGCCCCTCTCTTCTAGAATCCAGTACAACCCGAAAAAATACAATTTCCTCAACCATCCGTAGGGTGGTGGGAAAAATCTACGGTAAATGCAACGAATAATTAACTCACTCGTCCTCGTTTTGCTTGATTTCCTTAAACCAACAAGAACGAAATAACTCAAATCGCGTAGAAGCCCTTTAGTTAAAATTAATTTTCTTGTTTAATTAAATGTCAGTGGGTTTTTAAAATAGTCGCAATTTGGACAACCCAGGTTTGAGTTCATTACAATTTCGCACGCTCATGTACTGATGAGTTTTAGCTTAGCCAATAGGCATCAGACTCCAAGTTGAGTCGATAGTGTTTTAGAAAATGTAAATAATATTATTTCATGTATATATATATACCGTGTTACTCAAGAAAAGGTTTCTTGTTAAAAATGTCATAACTTTGCAGCGAATTAAGATATTTTAGATTTGTTGGCTTCATTCGACATAGAATGTAATTGTCTATCGGTCTTTGCAAGCATTTTTTAAATTACTAAGCCACTTGATAATATTTAATAGTAAGTAATTGGCACAGGAGTGAAAGTTGCGCAATGTGATTTTTCATGGAGACATTTGAAAAACAAAGTGTATGCAATTCCTCCAATCAATTTAAATTATTTGAGGATGCGTATCACGGCAGAGGTTCACATTTTAAAATCAAATCCATAACATGTGAAAAAAGTAATGAAAAGCATGAGAAAAAGAGCCCAGGTTTGCGTAAATAGGTATGAGAATCAAGTAGAAGGAAGAGGATAGTAAAGACAATTGTGTTCAATAAAGAATTGTTTTTGTATAGGATTTCAAACACGAGGTTCTTTAAGTGATAAATGATGTACCGAAACTGCTCATTTATTTAAAGGGGTTCATTGTAATTTTTTATACTCTAATGCTTGAAGTATGGAAATCTTTAGCGTCGTTTCTCCACACAGCTATTGGGCTTCTTTCACCGTCACGATTCATGAAACTAAGCACAGCTCAGAATGACCGCTTAGACTGTCTCCTACCCTTTGCAAAGGCACAGTTTTGGATCTTTCAATTTACATTAAGCATTGATATCGTAGATTGAGCGTTTTGAAGTTGTTTCCTGAAAATGTTCTTTCTTATTCATTCTTTAATTAATTACTAATTCGTGCGCACCTTTCATTTTGGTGCCTATTACTTGACTACTAAATGTTATGGAGCGGCAACGTGCGTATTTTTAAAAATTATGAAGAGCCTGATAGATAATTATTTTCCACGTCGAATGAAGCAAACAGATTAAAAATATCTTAATTCATTGAAAAATAATGACATTTTAAACATAGGTAAAATATTTTTTTAGTCTTAACGTAAATATATATATATATGTGTGTATATATATATATATATACAGTATGTACTTCCCAAGTGTAATACAAAGTACTACAGTGCTATACCAAATGTAACTTTCACAACCACGCCAGTAGTGATTTCGCTGTGTTTGTTGGACAAATTTTGGGTAGATCATCAGGTTGAAAAGTGAGTATCACCCGACAAATTTCGAACCAATGCAAATGTACGCATTCTTTTATGAGTTCTTCTAATTAGTTATATCTTCTTTTATGAATTCTAATAATTAGTAATAAGTTCAAACGAAACTGAACCGTTCAGGCTCGCCTGGGCTTATCACGCAGTCATCTTTCCTTCGACTGTTTCGGTTCTCCTATTCGACTGAAGATTACTAACTCAACTCATATAAAGATTGCTAACTTGCAGCGCAAAATTTTACGTGACTTCCAAAAGCTGGAACTCAGTTTCAAAGTGATTGAAGTAATTCTACCTTCAAATTTGCACACGCCTCACCATCAAAGCTATCGTTAACATTGAACATTATGCAATGGAATTCATGTATTCTTTTGAAATAACTGCTCCATCATCGACGTTCACGAAGATGGTTTAGAAATGACTTCAAAGAGTGCCTAGCCAATTCTCAGTATCAATGAGACTGCAAAATTACGTTAAATAGATTCCGAGTTTGCTTAATCATAGTGATTTCAGTGAAGAAGATGTGTAAAAAGGATTTAGTTTTAATTTAACTGAATTTACATACATCTCTGTTACACTAGCCGATCCCGTATCTTTAAAAGAGATTTAAGTGTACTTATATTCAATAAGCGGCATGTCGTCGCTTGCTTTGATAGGAAAGGGTCGCTTACAAGTTATAACAAAAGCAGTAACTTTAAGGTTTTGTTGTATTTAACGATGTCGTTGAAATTATTTCTAGCGTGTTTGGTGACTGTAGAGTCTCATTTGCTGATTTCATCCTAAACGAATTGTAATATGCAAAAAAATAAGTAGAAATATTTTCTAAAAATACGTAGACAACAACAATTAAGAAATTAAAACCTATTGTGTGAATGAAAATTAAAAAATATATCATTAAGCTGAATAAAGGCAAGTGACAATTCAAAATGAACGTCCCAAGTCGACATTCATACGATATTTTTCTTGGCTGAAACTATACTGTGCAGAAAAGTTTTTGGCATAATAGTGAACATTTTGTCAAAAGAGAGGTTAAGATTTTAAAGCGTTTAAATGAGCTTGGAAAATTTCTGTTCGAAGTGGGAAGTCGTTCAGGCCAAGCATTACCACACAGATTTTAGGAAAAAATAGATGCCATTAGCTTGGCTATAAAGAATAATCCCAAAAAAGCCATCATCAGAGTAGTTGTTAATGCCTGGGTTCAGTTTTTTCTCCTCCAATATACGACTGGTGCAACCGCCGTGTTTTGATGTACAGTGGGCTCAACTGTGTGTGTAAACTAGAGAGGACTTTGAGGTGTTATACCCTTTGTTCACCACGTAAAAGTTATTTGTTTGGACACATGACGTTGAAAAGACAGTTTGCTGAAAATAGATTCATTGAACAGTCCTCAAAATTTGCGTAAGTGAAATTATGAACAATAATAAATATCTTTCACACTGGCATTGCGTCGCGTTTCAGATGGTAATGTACTAATTGTGTGTTACTACTGATAATGTAGCTTACTTATGAATGACAGTTTTTTATAAATTAGAAGCATCTAATCAACTAATCTGGGATTTCATTAGTTCTTAGAAAATAATTTTATTTCAATGGAAATAAGCGTGAAATAATAACCTAAATGAAAAAAATGTAAAGCTAGTTGTTCTTGATAAATATGTTGAAAATGGAAATACATATAACTAGCCTGAACATAGAGTCTGATACGAGTCAGTGTGCAATGCAATTGATTAGCTAATGTTCTGAGGAAATTAGTTGTGATACGATATATTTCAGGCTTCAAAACTCTATAAAAGGTGTGTTATGATTGAAATTGTATTCATTTCCTACTTCACTAAAAATATTAAAAGAAGCAATTGAGAAACAATTGCAGGTGATACCGTCAAAATCGATGATTCAATTTGCTGTATCAACAGAGTAAAAATTATTTTTTAAATATGGTAATAATTAATTACATGATTCAAACCGTGACCAAGGAAGAATAAGTTATAATGTGTCGGAGCCAAATTTTTAGCATTGAAGTGGATGGCACAGTGAGACGAGAGTTTCCGACCTGGAGCAGCAGTGGGAGTGTGGGTCTGCAGGCATGCGGGTACAAGGAAATGTCTGCCCAAAAATAATTCAATCTTTTAAAAAGCAATGTAATATAAGGATAATAAGCGTTCTGGAACCATTTGGAACTACGTATAACACCCTTTCCCATCCAAATAAAATACATTGTTCATGATAAAATTAATCATCAGAATTGTGTTTGATTAAACTCTACGGTAATTGCAACAAATATTTAACTTACTAACACAACTTGCGTTACAATTTATTTCACGATACAAACACGAACGAAATTAGTCTAATACCCTCCACGACGTGCAGTTTTTATTAATTTTATTATTTAAAGCTCGTAAAGCCTTAAAACATTGATGTGTGACTGAATTAGCCATATTCAGCCCATTGTTCCATTTGTGATCCGTGCAGGATCAGGAGGTTTACTGCGTCGGGGAAGATTTGATCATAAGAAATCATACATACCGTAATGGTTGTGGGGAAGAATATTTCAAAGCTTAACAGAGAAACAAAAATGCATTTGAAACTCAGACGAAAATGGTAGAAAGAATATCACATCCAAACCGCACCAAGAAAAAACACTTCCGAACAAGCCTTTTTTCAAATGTTTCTATTTTGAGGGTAGGAAGAGTTCATTTTTTCACTATGTGGGGAAAACTTTGTTGAGTATTTTTGCCTTAAAATATTATGGAGAGTTCTTGTAACGTGCGTAACACGGCGCAAGAAGCCTCGTCGCTGTCATTTTCATTCTCCAGTGAGGATGAATGAAACATACAAGCTCGGTGCTGATTTGAAGCTGAAAATTTTTGACCCTCAAAAATTAGGCTATATTCACAAAAAACTTCAAAACGCTCAATCTACGATGTCAATGCACAATGTACATTAAAAGATCCAAAACGCTTGGCAAAACTGTGCCTTCGCTGAGGGTAGGAGACAGTCTAAACTGCTATTCAGAGCTGTGCTCAGTTTCATGAATGGTGACGGTGAAATAAGCCCAAGAGGTGTGTGGAGAGACGACGCTAAAGATTTCCATACCTCAAGCATTAGCGTATAAATATGCACCATCAACTGTTGTTTGAATAGGAATGATCAACCTGGGCATGGCATACACCATGTTGGACGCCACTTTCGAAGTAAATTTTTTTTCAAGCATGATTTCTTTTCGCCATAGGTTTCTTATTCAGAAAAATATGAGGAAAGAAGTGCTATGGAGTATAGGAACTAAACTTGAATTATTTGGGGAAATAATCCTAACGATATTTATTTAACCTACCAAAAATGAAGCTATCCTCCATAAAGCAGCAGTGCTAACTCCTAAGCATAGAAGAGGAAGCATAATATTTAAGAATATTTTATCTCAAGTGGAACTGAGAATTTAAATAATTTATCATCAATCTGGTCAGCAACGACCTTCAAGGTTGGAAAAAAACGAGTTTTGAACAAACAAAATCCCACCTGCTTTTTTGGGGGGTTTTATTGGGTTTATTAGGTTTTACTGGGTTGTATAGTATTTTTGTCTTCACTGGATTACGGTATCCTACATTTTTCTCGTAAGCAATTTTAATGCACACATTAATGCTTTGTGTGCGCCGTGTGAACACAGCTTAAGCTACTCCAGTCAAATGCTGCAGCTACCAACCTATCTGGAGTATGATGTGGTAACTTATTAATTTCTGATTTTCAGGGTCTCTCAGTCTTGCTGTCAGTGTCGTCAAGTGTAACATTATGCCGCAGTCTCGGCATCTCCATTAGCTTGTTAGGCTTATTAGTTTTCTGTCTATAATATAAGAGAGCAGGGTCTGCACCTACCTTAACTCGTTAGCTCTACTTGCTTACTGTCTGCAAGAGATGGTGACGCTTGGAATGAAACGTAGTTAGTTGTATTCTACATTTCAAAATGTTGAACGTGTATGTGAGTGGGATTGCTGATCAGTTTCTTCTCAGGACCTTTATTATTCCCTTATTAAATAATAATAATAAAAGAACTCCTTTTAGCTTTATTTTGTGTATTTCGATTATTAAAGTTTGAAGACGGTAGACCAACATCTAAATAACCCTTTATTGATGTGTTCCATTGGCTGCGGATCTTACACTGTTCGGGATTGATTAATACATCAGCAATGCCTCTAGGTAGTGGCAATGAAGATGGAGCGCACTGTAGTCATGTAACTGAAATAGAAGGAGGGACAACTAAAATTAGTTGCGACTTTTTCGGTGACAAAATAAGCAACAATATTGAGAGGGTGCAAAATAATTTATAAAAATATAAGGAGAAAAACAAAACTACAAACAACATAGCAGGAAAAAGGCACAGCAGAGCTAGCAGCAAGCACAGTTGGCACTGCTGACTCAAGATGTGGCTCAGCAAGGACCGATGTTAGTGACATCAGTTAGCAGTCAATTTTATTTTATTCTTCATTAGCACCAACTACAGGGAAGAAAGCTGCACCACCACCCGTAAAACGAAGTAAGACTTTTGAGCTTCTTTGCACTTCTCTTAAAGAAAGAAAAAATAGATGTTCAACTGGGATCCGTTTACCTCAGTTTAAATATTAATTTTGATGTAACGCAAAATGAAGCGTTCCACATGTTTTGTTCTGTGACCTGGATGCATACCGCCAGACCATACCGACTGTAGGCACTGTCTGTGACAATGTTTGGTGTAGGCTGGATGAATGGAAAACTAAAATGTTCCATAAAAATATTACAACATATGAGGCCAAATGCTGATCTTTATGATCACGCAATTTAGACCTACCACTGCCAGGAGAGACTTCCTCATGATAATACAAATTTTATTGTACAACCCATAGGATGTGATTAAAGTTCAAATTAGATCTAATATGTTAGGTTTGAAAGTGGAACCAATACAAGAAAAACAATAAAACCTGCGTCGTGCCTTTTTTACAGGTTTGTGCGTTCATATGTGGGTTCAAATTTTAAAAACCAGCTCGAAGGGTTTTTTTATTTTTTATTTTATTGTTTATTTATCCAATTTTTTTTAATTTCAACCCTGATGACATTTGATGAGTTAGTCAAGATGCTGTTTGAAAAACTCACACCGTTGCCTCATAATCTTATATCTGCTATTTGTTTCAATTTTAGAATGACTATGACCGCAAATATGCGTCTAAATCTGTGACTGATTCCTTCTAGAGAAATAAAATTTCATGTCCTTCGATGAGCCATGATTTTGATCCTCTTGAAAATTTATAGCAAGGTTTGTTTGCTCGAATACATCGTCGAGCTCTGGAAAATTATAAGGATTTAGAGCAGGTAGCGATTGAAGATTAAAAAACTGTTCCAGCGCCAGCCGGCTCAAATTCGTTTGACATGTATAAAAACCGATTGATGGAAGTTATCGAGCGAATGGAGGGTGTTGCTGCTGAATATTCATATTATTACATTATGAAATGAAAATCTGATTGAACGAATATATTTTCTGTTGACTCTTAAATTACTGGCCTTGAAGCGTTCATGCAATTAAATATATCATTCTAAACGCCTAAGTTTAAGTTTTATTATGTACTTGATAGATTACAATGTGCTTGAAATCAGATGAATAATATGTTAAAAAAAAATGCAAATGTATAACAGTGGTATTTGAAGGAATGATTTCGTCACTAAATGTATGTTCTTGCCTAAACATATTTCAATGCACACTTTGCTAAAGCGTGAATTCAGTGCCATCATAACACCAGTGGTGAATGTATAAGACTTCAAATGCAAAATAAGCCATCAATAAAACACAAACGAATTTGTGGGCAATTTTTTATCTTACCATCACTCATTGGAGTTATAAATTAGGCAAGGCATCTAGCTCATAGGTTTTCAACAAGCATGGATTGATTTTTTCAGATGTCAAAGCGTTGTACAGCAGCACCTGATTCACTCCCACTAAATCTCTAGCACAACTGGTAGATACTTCTTCAATCTTTTTTCTGTCTTTTGTGGGAATTGGAAAACTTTTCCATGAACTTTTCCAGAAGTGTTCATTGCCTTAAGTCGCCTACTTTCGCGGTGCGTCATTTTCTCTCTGTCGGTTAAGTCTGCTTGATTTCAAGTTCAAATTGTAAAAATAATGAAACGTAGTTTGAGATTTTCCAGTAGGTTCTTAATATTCGAGAAGTACTCCATTTTTTTGTTCCTCTTTTCTCCAATGGATCTAAAACATAAGAAAATTCTTTTAGTTCGTGACGTTTTGCACAAATCGTTTCTAAAGAATAGAATTTACGCTTTCTAAGTCTACAATAACCATTTTACCTGTTATAGTCCTGTGTGTACCATTGTACTCAAAGTTTTAAATTTAACATCCCATTCGTCATTTGAATTTTCGTCAGACCTAAATGTACAGCAACTCACACAAATGTACTCAAATGCACATTAATGTATAGTTATGATGATAAACATATATATACATCGAAGCTCCATACCTAAATTTTAACTATCAACTTTATCCGGATTTTTTTATGTAGTATTTAACTGTGCGAAAACATATGTTGCGCAGACGAAAGCTAAAGTGGCTATTAAGTTTTAACATGTAACGTAATAACAGTGAATAAGCTTCCTTGTCTTGTTAGGGAAGAAATGTATCTTTCATGCCACAATAAATTATTCATGCTATGAATTTGAATCAGTAATTCTAATATTGATCTGTGGTTTACTTCCAACTTTTGCTGCGACTCTAATCTTTCATTTCATGTTCCTCGTTTTAGCTTGCGAAGAATCAAAGCTCTTGCAAGTGTACGCAGAACATCCGCAATATTTTCAATATAAAAAACAGCGAAGCCATGTTGTCACGAAATCGATTTAGCTTCAAAACTACACTTCAATTTCCGTTCCTTGAGAAAACTGACAACCCGTGAAAGAATGGCTGAATCTGGACCGCAGAGAAATGTATGTTTCTCTAGGTATGCTCTTCCTACCTCGAGGAAGTCGTCGTTCAATGGAAGAAGTTTGTTTCTAACTACAGGAAAACCCTTCTGAGATTCATTTCTCGGTGTAAAAGACGCGTCGCGCCTGATATGTTCTGAAACAAACCTTCATTTCTAAATTGAACATTAGTTTTCTATTGAATCTTGAACAAAATTAACAACACTGCAGAAAAGAGAACTACTGAGCTCAATTAATCACACTATTTTGATGAGCAATACATCATTGTAACCAGAAGACTAACAATAATGGAATTCTCGCAATGCCATAATAGAAAAAACGCAAAACATTGGCAGAGTTAATGGGTCGGAAAACGATGAGAAAGATGGACAATTTAGTAATGAATAATTGCTTTATCGCCATCGAATAATCCACGTTTGCCCAACCAATTACATGTGAGCTGTTTGTGTTTGAAGAAAACCAATAGAATTCAAAAGTCTGAACTGCATATGTACCTGAATGGAGAACTGATCGGCAAACTCGACTCTCTATGCCGTTGTTTTCAGATTTACTTAAACTATCGTCAACAATCGATTAATCTCCCTAATTCCTAACTCACTATTCTCAGAAATGAATTCTCTTAAGTACCGACGTATTGTTTGAAAGAGATATTTTATCCCTTTAGTATTGCGCTCATATACCTTCCAAAAATAACTATATCACGGTGATAAGTATCGGTTCATCTTGCATTATTTGTCATACACAGTCGCCAAGTTGATGTGTGTCAAAACTGCTATTGAAGATGATATTTTGGAAAAACTTAGATTTAATTTCATGTTTGATTTAATGATGCTCCTGCAAATTTAACAATGTTTCAAATAGTACAATGCTCGGTCGAAAACTATTTACACAAATTAACAAATTATGAACAAATTTGTGAAAAAATTGCCTCTGAAGTGAATGGAAATGGAGGCCTTAATTACAGTGGATTAGACCTTATTCACAATAAACTACGTGTCGATTGGAAATTACAGTACTTTGTTGAACGTTATTAGAACGCTGTTGTTATCTACTGATTTAAGCTCTCGATATAGTTTGAATTTATTTTAAAATGAAATTGTTTTTTTTTCTAGTTCAATTAAATATGAATCTCGTAAAAATTGAAGTGCGATTGACCCATGTGAGAATAGAACCAAGATTAATTACAGTCTAAATTCAAATATCACGGATTACTGTCCGTATTGACTTTCAATATTGTTAAATTTTCTCAAACAAATTATACATTACACGCACGAATACTCTGTCTACTCTTCCGCTAACTCATGTCAACACGAATAATCTGTCTACTCAGCATGGACGCCCGAGGCACGAGCCTGGCGTCAGCAGAGCACTGGTCGGACGCAGACCAGCTGGGCACGCGCGCCCGGCTGCTGGTGCACGCTGCCCGCCAGGGCCTGTGGCTGAGCCACCTGGTGGAGGAAGACCAGGGCCTCTACCACTGCAGGGTTGACTTCAAGTCGTCGCCCACACGCAACTTGAGAATAAGGCTCGATATCGTAGGTGAGTTGCGAGCTTGATCTGCGAGTGCAGTTTGGCGGAGTGAAACCCGCGTAATTGGAGGACCAAGCGTGGATGCTTGAAAACGAAATCGGTAGATTTGACTGTTATGTGTGTGACTGTTTTGTACCTTTTCATTCTTATAATTGGATGAAATCATTTTGTGTCTTCTCTGCTTATAATCGATGAATCACTGTGTTCAATGGATGAAATCTTTCTATTGTGAACAACTTAGATATTGTTGGAAGATTTTCTGTTTAGAACTTCAAGATTGTTGACGACAACGAGCAGCAACAATATTGCTAAGCAAAGCAACATTGAAACCGAGGAACAAAGTCCTTAAAAAATTCAATGTATCATTAAGTTTTTCGACTTTGCTTAACGTAACAAAATAGAAGCAATTTTTTAAAATCTGTTTAATATGCGTAGTCAATTCATAGACATCAAAGCTGCTCATTTATACTGAATAAAAAAATTGAGAGCATGTTATCGTACCATCGCCATTTGCGTAGGATCTTGACAGAAGACGCAGAAGCTCTTCCTTTTTAGCCATAAACTTTTCCCATAATATGGCAACCAAGCAGAGATAAAGAAAATGTTAGTACTTTTATATGACATTGGCCCTGCCATTTATTTCAAATGAACTTCTATTCATTCGATAGTCCTCGTGATTATAATAACTTCCTTAACTCAAGAATTTTTATTTCTGGCATTTAAGAAAATGATAACAATGACTCAAAAGGTGTTGCTATTTTATAGTTAAATTACCAAGGATAAAAAATTGTCAGCGCAAATGGGATACTGTTGTGTTCAAGATTGAGCGATGATAATCTGTCTCTTTTATTTATTCATTCAAAGTGCCTCACCGCACAGTTGTTCAGGCTGAAGAATTTCCACGTGATGGCTTCACCGCATTGCATTTTCCATTAGAGTGCAATTTCCTGGTAAATCACATTGATACGGAGGACGAAAGTGCTCAGGTTTACCGAGTGCATAAGGCGATGAAAAAACTCGCTTCCTCTGCTGGATGAGTTATGTCATTTCAGTAGTACATTAAAATGTTTTATAAATCTGAAACATAAGATTAATGGGCCATGCCTTAACACTCTTCATTTCTACAACAGTAGTCAGTGAACCTGATAATTTTCTATTCGCATAAGAAACGCTTTGATCTATCTGCCTGATATATCACAATGATATATGTGATGCCAGACCTATACAGTAGATATATGTGATTGGCTTGCGTGACAGATTCATCAGTAGGTCTGTCTGACAAGCAGTACAGTTGGCCTGGAATATTAGACGGAAACGGATCCCCCTTAAATTGTCCTGGCTTATTTCCCAAATTTACCTGAGAGGTGGCCTTCTCATACACTTGCCTTACTAGTTTGCCTATTACGTCTACTTGAACGCGAGAGCGAGGTTTTACTCAACTTTCGAGCCAACTCATGATAAATGAGGTATCTGTTGTGATGAGCCCATAATAATTATTAATCCAATTGAATAAAATGAGCTTAATTTTCCCCTTGATATCATATGGAAATTGAAACTTGGTTTATGGCACATGAAACCGAACAACCATATTGGCAGGAAATTATAAGTTCGAGCAGGAATCTGAAATCGAGAAAAAAGCGAGTAGTACTTGCTCTTTGCTTGCCTTGTTCACAAGATGTGGAAGACTTTCCATTCGGGATACGTATTGTTCGTGTTCAAATGTGAACGTACGCGTTTGATCTACAACGCTACTCCACTGGTGTCGAATGCCTAAATCTGCTCCCGACAGAGAGTAAAAGATTCTGGTTTGTCATAAAAAATTGATTATTTTGAATGAACTTTAACACTTTAAGTAAAAACTGGCTAAGTAGCTGATCTAAACGACAAAACAGTAATTTAGATGTGGTATAAAACAATATTGTCAATTAAACACGCATTTACCGTGTGTTTGTGTAATTTTGAAACGATGTTTAGCAGTAAAACCCATTATGAACATGGAAATAAATTATTCTAACATTTTAAAACAACATACTTGTTTGTGCTAGTTTGAATGATGAATGGACACTTTAAGTGAGCACCCGCAAAAAGTGCAAAAACTCCTGACAAACATGCCTGCATATGTTCGAAGACTTTTTCCCATTTATACCTAGCGAGCTAGTATCAAAGAACAAGGCTGTCCGGTATTTCCACAGCATTGCACAACACACCACTGACTTCAGCACCGGCTACACTGACGCTAGAACCTGCTATACTGACGCCAGAACCTGATATACTGACGCCAGAATCTACAATACTAAGATCAAAACCTGCTATACAGACACCAGATTTTCAATACTGACGCCCAAACCTGCTATGCTGACGCTTCCAAAGCGAATTCGTCCTCAAAGGATCACATGACTAATTACCTTGCTTTCGTTGCCCAGTGCCACCGCGGCACATGCTCATCAGGAGCGGCACCGAGGGCGGCAGGGTTGTGTCGGGGGTTATCGGCCCCTACCTCGTTGGTACCCTCCTGCAGCTCCGGTGTCAGGTCACTGGCGGTGAGCATTGCTCGAATTGTATTTTTGAAGTTATGTTTGAACGGGTGAAGACGTGTGCTGGAGGCAGGTGAAATAACTTGACACGTTGACTCCGAAGAGGTACATCTGTGTACCACTAGGTAAATTGCTCATTTACGTTCCGGAATATGCAAATAATATTTCAACTATTTGGCAACCTTTTCCGAAATAAATTTTAGAGTAAAAGGTGACACATTATGGTTTAAGTGTATTCTTTGCACTTTTCAAAAAGGTTACAAATTTATTAGAGCAGAAAAGCCGGTTTTTCAAAACGACTTCTTCTAGCCTAACCAAACTGACCTTAAGCAAGAGCATAATCGGAGTCAACGTGTTGAGGTTGGAATTTCGACAAGGGAATTTTGTTTTGAAGCACATGGGTGGGGTCTGAATGGTATTCAAGATTTGAATACAAATTGATGTGAGAGAGAAATGAAAATTTTTATCTAGATCGCTTCTCAAAGTTCCAAAAATGGATGGGTACTGTGTTAAATGTTCGTGTAAACACAGTACGGGAACGAGTTTCATAAGTTAGCATAAGGTTGCGGTGAGGTTTAGCAAGCAATATTGTAGGGAAAGCTTTGAACAAATGTGTCGAGGATGTTTGTTTTAAGCTCAAAATAAAATCGACGCCGTGTTTTTAAATTACCATGACAACGCTACAAATATCAATGGGTTTTTCTGAGCAATACCACATGGTTCAGTAGAACGGATTGCATCAAAATGCGTTGCAAAATTCTAGGTCTCATCGATCGGTGACCAGTTGCTATCGTAACATTTCTGTGTTTTTTATTTCCTATTTTTGTCGAAAATCGCTCACGTCCTGGTATTTTGCCTCAGTGGAGCAGCTTGCGATACAAACTGCAGTGTCGGTCAAATGTCGAATGTTATCAGCAGAGTCCTCCTATTCGTCTCCAAATCCACATGGCTGTAGTTCTGAAAGTTAACATCACCGGCTTTTCCTTATAGTTTTGTTTGCCAAGAACAAAATGATTAAATTGTTCATGGCATTTCATTTGAAAGGGAACTCGCAAACATTGTAATTAGTGTTGTAAGTAATAATAAGTTTAAACTTTTTTGTTTCTAATGTTATTTTACTCAGTTGTAGAATTGAATGCAAAAGCATAAGTAGAAAAAAAAAAAAACATTTAACTTGTACCGTAACAGAATTATATTTCAAGATTCTCGACGTATTTCTTCGCAAAACCGATCTGTTATGAATCAATACTCTTAAAGTCAAATACTAATGTACTCAGATATTAATTTTTGAGGTCAACCCCACCTAAAATATAACCATGTCAACACTTCATCCCATATTAATTCATTTTTTGTCTTTGCACAAGTTTAAAAACCCAAATTTTTTGTTAATTCATACCCTGTGCTTATGTCAGCTCCTAAACCCACTCGCTAACTTCACATCAAATTACCCTATGTGCAGGCCTGCCGACCCCAACAGTGAGCTGGTGGCAGGGCACAACACTGTTGGACCAAGCCAGCGAATATTCAACTCCGCAGGTGACGAGCAACACGCTGCACCTGCCGCCCCTCAGCAGGGCGGACCTGCTGCTGGAGCTCACCTGCGTTGCCTTCAACAGCAACCTCACCGAGCCCATCTCTTCTTCAGTCACCATAGACATCGCATGTGAGTCGAAGATCATCACAATCTCATTTGAATTAATGGCTGTAGGAGTAGTATTTTTTCGTTTTCTTACGAAGTAAGGTATTTATGAGGCTGTTCGTTTAGAGATAGGAGCTTCTAGGTTAATCTCCCTTCTCTTTCAAAATCCATGTCACACAACACCAACAACCACGAGCGAGCGTCAGCATTTTGCGCATTGACTTCAGCAAAGCTCGATCCCCTTCAATAGAGTCGATGTATCCGAACCTCAGACCCAGCGCTTTTGAGAAAGCCCATGCACTAATAGATGAATTAATTTAGATAAAACCATTCCCAAGAACGTAACTTATACAATTAGATTTCATGAAAAAGTTTTCAGAAATCATGATTGAATTATATGTAAATATTTGTGCGCTTTATCCTCCTCAGTAAGGGCGTTGCAGGTGACTTATTCAATACTAATTTGTTTTTTTACAAAGAAGTAACTTTCCACTCAGTTAAAAAGCGACCAGGTTATTTTTTTATCATTCATGATAACTCTTTAAATTAAATTAGTCATTTCATTTTGAGTCAGTTATTAATGTTTGCGCCCAATATAAGATCAATGCGCTGAAAATTGCGTTCTGTAAAAATAAGTAGGTACTGGTGTAGGTGAAGGGAACTTTTGAGAAATAGCAGCGATTTCAATTGTCTCCCTGTCTACACACACAACCGTCATCCAATTGTTTGCCTGCAGATAATTTGATCTTTCCTTCAGATACATGTGTGAAAAGAAAACTTTTACTAAGCTCAATGCTCAGGCACTTTGATCATTGATTTTAATAATTTTTGCAGCATTATTACTAGCAGATTATCAATGCAGCTACTGCTAAAGTACAATCATGTGTAAACAAATTCATTGGAGGTATGATCCAAGTATTTTTATGTTTACACTATCTTACTTAACAGTATAACATGCTACACTGTGGTGAGAACACATCACAAACAAATGTGCCAAGATATCAACACGTCGACAAAGCGTGAATAAAATGCCGATTAAATATAATTATCTGAGTATTTTTGCACATTCAACGAGAAAAAGAGAGGCTCAGCAGCACAAGCAAATGACGAGGGAGCAGTAAATCAGAGTGCCTACGCCATCAAATACGGGCTTGAAACTTAAACTGAATTTAGAGTAATGATGGAAGTTACGGTTGAACTGCTGATGACGCTGTGGCTTGAACGCATTGCTGTCAAATAGCTGTTGGAGTGTAACTTGGATTGAGTTGCTGTTAAATTGCCTTTACAGCCTTGAAAGGCAGGTTATCGTCAAATATCATGAGAATAGAGTTTGGAAAGAAAGTTACCGTCAAATAGCTGATGACTGAGTTGGTAAGGTGAGCTGCAGTCAAAGAGCTGATAAGTTACAGAAAAATAGCTCATGAGAATGTAGCATATGTAAGTTGCAGCGTCAACCTTAATTGCGAGAAGGATTTAACTTAGAGAGAAGAAACTCGAAACCACATAGTATAATTTCATACAAAATGAAAACTGGCAAAAATAGAGCATAAAAGGAACATAACATACGCATAGCCGAAATTGAGATTGACTTCGAAATACGTGCTTATTTTTTGACAGCGTTGTCCACCATCTTGAAAAATAGTTCTGAATTATTTCTTAACAGTACGAGGAAGCGACAATTTATGATATTTTCTATGCACATTGTCAGCATTTTGAAAATTATGCCAGCCTTCAGCTGAATGTAATTGAAGAAAGCGTTTTAGCCCAGCACATTCATTCCGTATAAAAGTCTACGCTAAAAAGTTTCGAAAAAGTGCCCCAGTAAAACACGAAACGATAAGTGAGGACGCTTTAATGTTTGCTTTCACTCCAGATGAAATCTATTCCAGTCAAGCGAGAATTATCGTCTCGACAAAATCCAGCGGCATCATGGCCAACTCTGCGGACGAAGACATGTTTTCACGAATTGTTTTTGCTCAATTTTTTATCGTCTAGGCGAATGCTGCAGAAGGCGCCTAGAGATAAAGTTGTTTTGCTGTTGGACCTAACAGTTTATTAAATTAGATGTTCTCTAAGGACAAGGGGAAGAATGGCGGTGTTCCTCTGGTCCCATTCTTACCCTGAAAAAGGTTTTCAGATTTATTTGAGTTGAAAATATTTTATAGACGCGGGAAAATTCCAAGAATCGTTGTTTTTCCATAACAATAATAGTTCCACAGCGCTAAAGATCGTTCGAATGAAGATTTCAAATAGCATCCTTCGTGGAGTGGTAAAGCATTTGTTGAGCTGTAACATAGTCTGATTTTCACCAACTGAAGTCTAAAAATAACAAGAAAAATATTACTTAATTCTATAAATGTTATTGAGGGATGTGTGAAAATATTAAGTATAAATAGATTTATATTGCCACATTCACTTCACAATACTATAATCCATCAAGTTATGCACTACGAATTTCCCAACTGATATCAATTTGCGCAACTGAAACATTTAGTAATTATTACTTTAAACTAGATTTTTTACGAAGAAAATAAATTGTATTGAAAATTTTTAATTAAAGCCCCTTTTAGGAGAGACATAACATCATCCTAATCGCACTTGCAGCTCATTTTCCGGTGTTTATTCATTTTCCACCTTGTGAGTGAGAGATTACCTCTCCGCTTCTGTAGCGCCTCCAGCACAGTCTGGCGTGGCTAAAGAAAGACATGTTGAACGTTTGTGAGAAGCACCAGAGCTTGATAACCCAGTCTAACTTCTCGCCGTGGTATCTATAACTTTGGCCGCCCTATGCAGAAACAATACTTGGACGGCTAAAATTATAGATGCCCCTGCGAAAAAGTTAAGCCGAGAAGAGAGTAAAAGATTAAATTCACTTTTGTTCGGGGCATCGGAAAAATTTCAAAGAATCGAAGCCTAGAAGTTGGGAAACTTTCCTTCATTCCCGGACATGTCCTTTTCTATGCATTTAGTGATACGCGTTTGGAATTTATTATATGGGAACTCTTGCACGCAACGTAATGAACTGGAATTTAGCTCAATTCAAGAAGTGCTTCAACAAATGAGAGCGAAAGAAAAATGAAGTGGCTGTTGTCGTGCAAAGGGTGAGCGAAATTTGTATTGTCTGTCATCGTATGCACAGTGTGGAGTTGTAGAGAAAGTCAAAGGCTTGTACTTCCGGGGATGATCTGTTATTAGTTGTTGCGAAGTGTTGGAGTATCGGTGGAGTGAGACGAATGATGAACCACCTGTTCAATAATAATAGAACAGCTGGTTATGAACATCAAGCTTCATATTCATAAAACACTACCAATGAAGGTCAAAAATTTAAGAACCCTGTACACCAGGAACCAGTGAGATTTCGTTAAACAAATAAGCTAAGACGTTAGTAAAAAATGTCTTTGTACGGAATAAATTCAAGACCTAATTTATTGCATATGAGCTAAACGGTACATCTTTGCAGACGGTTACATAGCATATCTGTGTACAGGCCATATCTGCGTAATGTCAAATCTGAGCACATTCCATTTCTGCGTACACTTCATGTATGCGCATACTCCATTTCTGTTCTCACGCCATATTTCTGTTCCATGCCGTGTCCGTGTTACATACTGCACCACTGTCGTGTTTGAATTTGCATTTCTTGCGCACAACACGCTCACAATCATGTTGAATTCTTCTCACAACTCTCACATGGTGTTAAAAGCAACAAACAACAATGGACAACTTGTCTAAGAGTCATTCTAAATTTACTCGTTTTCATTTTGATCGCGGACAAGAACCAAAAGTAGTCGGTGACGTTTTTGCGACGAGATTAATCCTCAAGTGATATCTCAGAAGTTGTTGGGTCAATTTCTTCTCGTATAAAGGACTTTTACTCCCCACGGAGCGTCGGAAAATTGCTTCATTTCGGGTACTCTCTCTCTTTGCGTCACCCATGGCAACTTTTGTGCCCTGAGAGCCAACGACTTCAGTAGTTACTTCTGGTACAGCAAAAATCAGACGTTCTGTTGTGATTTATTGAGTTCATAAGCTCACTTCTATTTGAGAGCTGTGCCGCTGCGAGGTCAAATGAAAGCGTTCAACTGGGCAATTTTGTCAAGTTTTGTGTGGAAGATCCCGAAAATGAAGTGATGACAATGACATTGTCAACGGGAAATGTTTCTGACGACATTCCTTTCCCGTGATATCATAACTTTCATTCGTCGACTCTCCAGCACGAGTTGCTGCGCTCAGTTCAATGAAAAAAGTTAGAAATTAATGCCTCTAACTTGGACGGAGAAATTCTCATTTCATCCGCAGAAAACTATCAAAAATTTGTAGTAAATGCTTCATTTAGCTTTATTTTAACTGAATTTTACCTCAACTCAAAGCAGTTCTGTTTTAATTCTTTGTTGCCAAGAAATACTGCGCGCGAAAAGTGTTAAAATCTAATGAAATAAATTATTAGGCTAATAAGAGCTAATATTTTAACAAAAAACACTTCATTCAACGCAACCGATCTCGGAAAATAGAACATTTTTACAAATAACTCACAATTCAAGTTGCAGTAACATTTTGCGCAGGTCAGTTGCTAATTCTTTTCACGGCGGTGGTCGCTTTATAAATTCGGTGTACACAAAGTGGAACCAGTGCATCACAAGCTCGCTGTGGTCACCAGCAGCAAATTGGACGCATGAGTTTGTTTATCCCACAAAAGGCGGTCGTGACTGTCCTGCATGTGAAGTACGCTGTATAACATGCCTTCCTCCCACTCCGCGACTCCGGTGCCAATGCAAATTTACCCAATTCATTTCAAACTATGTATGGAAGCAAGCGCTTGCGTAGCTTAATCTTCCTGGACGCGCCCGATATCTAAGCTATGCGATGACGCACGGCGGTGACTGTCAATAATGTGAATATCTCCCTTCGGGACTGTGGCAGCGTCTTCATTCTCCTAGTCAAGTAAATGGCAATCCAATGCGGTGTGAAACTGTAAGCGTCTCTCAAGTGCTCTTTTCAGTATTCTGTTAAGTTATTTCGAATTCAAATAATCAATGCTTCATATGTGCAAAAATCGCTTCACATTTGAATTCATACAATGAACCTTTATTTACATCACATTGCATTGCGGTCCTGCTGGGTTACTGCTTCGTTTTAGGTTATCTGTAAACTCTCGAAAGCGTTGTATAAATATTCTACCATGTAATAAAGGCAAAGAATTTTACATAATATTCTACCTTTGGAGTCAAGCGACAGTCGATGAATTTTCCAAACGCTAGCGGAACAATCCCTGCAAAAATCATTCCTCTTAGAAGTGATACATGCGTAATTGATCATTTCTTCCTTGTGGAGAAATCGATTCCATGAATGAGTTTGCTTTTTGAACTGAAAAAGTGAATAGCTAGGAAAATGGAACAAGGAACCTCGCATTGAATAGGATTGAACCACGACTGAAGAGAATATCAATGTTACTATATTTATTTCGGACATATTATTATTCACTACTTGTGTGTATCGCGCCTCATGAGCGAACACAGCCCAAATGGCGTGTCTGTTCTCGAATGATTATCGTCAAATGGTTTAGAACAGGCAGTAGCTCGGAAATACTGATGCAACAATTACTTCAATCCTATTTCGGCGCATTATACCTTTACCAGGCAGAAGGCGTGGAATGCTCCAAGGCAACGTGTGCAGAGCCACCATTGTTCGCTTTTCATTAAGGTGCCATAGAACATCACCCGAGCGTCATTACCATTCACAGCCAAAATGCTACACTTCTCTCGAGTTTGGCATTAATTTCTTTTGAAATGCAGGTCTCAAATTGCTGTCGCTCTTTCCGCTCTTGAATTCATCATTTTCTCACTGCGAAAAATTGTCCTCTTGAAAGCAAACCGTTGGAATGACTGCGCTGGAGCGGGCGCTTAATAATTTCTTGTGCCATTGTCTGTGTCCGTACAGTTGCTCCAATCTCCGTGAGACTGCGATTGTCTGGCGACGAATATTCCAGTTCTAAAGATGGGAGAGAAAGGGAGTCCTGGACTGGCAGCTGGAGCGGGAGCAGCGCCGCCGCTGAAAATAGCACCGGTAGAAGAAAAGACTTCGGTGGCGTATCGAGCAGTGTCTTCGGCTTAAATCCCAAAAACTTAAGCAATGGAAAGATCGTCGAACAACATCCCAGTGAACTGCACAGTCAAGGAAGAGGACAGGGCGGCGAAGCGTCGTTGGAAAATGAAATCTTCCGGAGCGGCGGAAGGCATCGGGCTGCTCAGAAGTTTGATGCTGACGACAGACTGTTTGACATGAACAGACAAGCATCAACTGAGGGACGTGAAGCCGAGGAACGGAACGACGGCCACGTAATAAGCGACGTCTCCAGGAATCAAGCCGAGGTCAATGAGACCGAACTGAGCGATCGTTTTGATGTTTGGGGACGAGGCAGCAGCGGAAAGACAACGTCAGAAATTTCAGAACAAAGCGTGGTAAAAGAATCGTCGGTAGAGAGACAGAGAGTAGAGACCATAACTTTGAGGGAAGGACACAAAACAACCGTTGAATGCCAGTCGGCTGGAAGTCGACCTCCGTCTCAATACATTTGGAAGCGGGACGGCGAAGATTTAACCAAAGATTTGTACGAGACCACGATAATGAAGCCACCAGATCAGTCTTCAGAGAAGATTCTTCTTGACTCTGGGAGCTATTCAGTGTCTTCTCTGACTCTGGTGCCCCGACACGATGATCACGGGTCAGTGCTGAGCTGCGTCGCTTTCAGCCCTAATCTGCCCAACGAGACCGTGGTGCAGGATGCCGTCCTCAACGTTCTGTGTGAGTGCGATATTTATAAACTCAATCTGCATTTCCTTCGTTATTCTTCAAGGCTTTTATAGAAATCATCCATGCATAAATTTTTGATTTCAGGGTTATTTTCGCTATTCATTCTACTGACATTCTAAATTGTTAACATGAATGTACTCATTTATTGCTGAGTTTTTCAACAAAAGGAGAAACTTCTTCCCAATATAGTCACGGTTACGCATCAGTACCATTCACATGAAACATTATACTACTTTTCATTAACATATAATCGTTCACGCTATCTATTCATTGCCCGTTTGATGGGCGAATGCATTGTAATCAGAGTTTCGATGATGTTGTTGCTTGACAGACTACTTAATTTACCTACTGTTATGAACTTTGAACTTAACGTAAACGTAGTGTAGATTTGAAATGAACTTTACAAATTAAAAAGAACATTACATGAACTTAGCAGGAATTTAGCATGAACTTGATAACAACTTAGAATGAACTTAACGCTTTATCTTCACATGTACTTAGCGTGAAATTAACTTGAGATGAGATGAACTTAGCGCGAACTTAACTGAACATGAATTTACATGACCTCGAATTAAAATGATCTTAAGATGGACCATACTGTTCGTGGCGCCCTTGGAGTTTATAATTTGAATTTCTATTTCTCGCATCCAAAATTAGCATTCGATTACTTTGTTCACTCTACACTCACAAGTTTCATGGTTTTTTCTTGGATGGCTAAACAATAGATTTGAAAAACAGTCAGAATTTTCTAGGTGCAATTTTAATTTTTATTCGAACACGTTTCTTGAAAATTTTTAAAAATCTTTCAAGGTCTCCAACTATTGGCTTGACATGACACAATTTGTTCTTGAAATGAAATGTGAAGGTTTTTTCTTGTATTTACATCCGACAAGCAAACCCCATGGTTTGTAAGTACCTTGTATAGCTCTGACGACTATTGTCATAGGACCAAATGTTAATCTCTCGCTATCAAAACTAAACACTCTTTTTCATCGACTTGATATTTTCGTTCTCAAGCTATTCGAGAAACACGCCTCTTGATTTCAAATTGAAAGTATGTGTAGTGAATTCAAGTAACTGAGTCTTCAAACTAAGGTTTGTTGACAGTAATAAGTATGGTACTTATTGTACAATTTCTGAGCGCACGATGTCTTTTACCAATTTTAACATGGGATGCAATTTTTGATTTGACCAACTAAGCTGCTGAAATTTGGCAAAAATATGAAACCTTTAGCACGGTATCTACAAGTTGACGGTGATAGAATCTGAAGACAATGTACGGCACGTACTGATGTTGTTGAGGGTGATGCTGGAGGCAAGCAAACGCAAGCAAACTTTACGGAAAAGAAAACAAGGATAAGAGAACATGAGAGAATGAGCAACGAAGATAAAATAAAACACTGACTATGGTCTCGTGTGATCAAGTGTTCGCCTAAGCCGATGTTAGATCTTGTTTCTTTTTCATCTAAACTGAAGCATATTTTAACGTACATCATTAATTTCGCAGCTTTAACTCAAATTTTGAAGGAACTTTGATTGCCCAACAACTGTCAATTGTTGTGCTCCTTTCCGCAACCTAGACTTGTAGCGGACATCAATAGTTATTTGCCTAACCGATATCAATTGTTGTTCAACTTTTCCTTGTCCAACTTCACTGCAGGCATCATTGGCTATTTGCTCAACCGTTGTCAATTGAAGTTCTACTTTCGCTGCCAGACTCACCGCGAGTATCGATGGCTGTGATGGGCGGAGTAGCGCTGGACCGGGTACAAGAAGGAGACTCCCTCCGCTTCGAGTGTGAGGTGGACTCCAACCCTCCTGTTGACAAGGTTTACTGGACCAGGGATGTGAGTTGAAGATAACCAGGGATGTGTAGTACAATTAACTGTCTCGAAAATTCAGGTGTAGATTTATTGGTAAAACGTGGAGACTTTGCAACAAAAGAAACATGACTCGATGAGGTGTGAATTTGAGACTTGAAATGCTTAACTTATTCCTGCACCGCATGCTAAGCGTTAGTTGCACTAACCAAGTAAAATACTGAATTAGAGCGCAAATCTTCGATGTTTCATGTAGATAAAGCACAACCATTTATTCTTTTGGAAATTATTCTTCTGAAAAAACAGATGGAAGGCATATGGGTGTAGTTTACTTCCCATTAATGCCCTTTTAGGTGCAATATTTTTCCATTTCTGCACAAATGGTTAAGGAAAAAGTTAAATGAATGCTAAATATTGAGGTCCCTTATTAATCCAACACTTGTATGCTTGCTTTTGAATTACTCCCAGTAAGCCTTTGATCTTCATTGAGCGAGATAATTTTTAGATATCAGTGGACAACTCTAAATTTATCCCTCGATAATCACGGATAACTTTAGTCGCTGTTTTTCAGAAGGTTTATTTGAGCGTAACAAATAGTTCAGTGAATTTAGTAGAGGTGAGCTTCATATCAGTACAAGTAACATGATTAAGTGACGTTTTACATTTATTATAATAGCCATGATTGATGGTTATGTGTGTGAAATGTTGGTGCTGGAAAACAGGTGTGGGCATTTTTTATACTGAAAACGAACGAAAAATTTCAATGAACTGGAGAATTGAGCCTCGACCACGGCAGCATGTGGTCGGAGGCTGCTACTTCGAAATGAAAGTATGGCAACAAAATATCATAAAAGAATCGGACTCACAAAACAAAGGCTCGCCGTTCAATGAGTAACATGCCTTAATTTGCATACATACACAACACTGAACTCTCAGTGCGTCATTGCTGTTAGCAAACCATCACTGCACTTTGTAGCGGACAAGCGCTTTTTCTGACACTTGCTCAATGTGGACATAAATCTTTACCAATCTCCTACAACAGCGACGTGCCGAAGAGTGAAATGATTCAGCCAAGCGTGAGATTAAATGCCTCAACAATTATGCAGCTGTTCATAATAACCTTAAAAGTTTCAAAAGCACTCAAACATTCATGTTAACGAGCTTTTCTTGGGAGGCACAGGAGTTAGCTTGGAAGTTTAGGCATTTTATTGTTTTGAGGACCATAATCTGTATAGAATAGAGTCATCATTATTGCTGAGATGAGTTATATACATACAATGCAATTGGTTAGAATTAGTGTCCTGCACAACACTTGAGAAGATAACATGCGTAAAAATGACATCAAGGCTTAATAGCATTTTGATCCAGATATTTACATTAAAATTTAGATCTCAAAATATATTAACACACTGTTTACTACTGTGGAATTTTGAGATTACTCATTTGAAGGCTCCTTCAGCACTGGAGCTGCATCACATGTCACATTTTTGGTCTGATATTTGTTTCTCGTCGAGCTTGGCAAGTCGTTGGCCAAACCCGCCTTTCAATGTTCGAGTTTCTTTTGCGCCGTCCGAGACTCATGCATAGCAATGATCCGGGAATTGGTTCTGCGAAGTTCCTCGTTTTTGTGTTCTTTTAAGCACCCTCTCATTTCCGTGCGGAGGCATCTCTCCTCTCTCTCACCCACACCTACCACACTGCTTAACTGCGCGCTTTATTTTGTTCTTTTCTCTTCTTCTTTTTTCATTTCTGTCTACGAAACTAGCTATAGTGTATTTTCTAGGTTGGGTTCGGATGTGCTAAGACAAATGAGTATTTTATTGGTTCAATAAAATTCTTTACCTTGTTCTCTGTGACGTAGAAGTCTTTTCTTTCGCTCAGATGTAGAGTGTGACACTAGCTTATGGTCAATCAGCTTGTGCTGTTGTACCCTAGAATAAAGTTTCATATTTCAGTCCTTTTCCTTCAAGTACACTCACATAAAAGCGGGCTGTTTTTGTCGACGGTGTTTCAGCACTATCTATAGTTTTCATCAGCTATTCCGCCGCCATAGTGTTACTTACAAGAAAGGAATCCCCTAGGAATTTATAATCACTCACAAATTTTCTCGAACGCAAAAATCGTGTATGGTAACTTTTCCCAGGCATGCTGTAGGATAACCTCATTAGAGCTGTACAAAAATCGTTCATGAATCAAAAATTTCAAAACTTTGACTAGCGTGAGTGTAAATTGCAACATATCGCATAGTGTCAGGCAAACGAAATTTTGTCTGACACAATAGTGGTTTTATGAAAGCCCGGAAATTGTAGTAGATAATTTTCCATGATACTTGTGTATCAGCAGTGAAAATTACTTCTAGAATAACAATCTCATCTTCATAATAAATCTGTTTTCTTGCTTCCACTTATTTTTAGTCCCATCTATTTGAAGTATTGTAAGATTTTTTTGATGACCTAAAAGATGAAACGTCCGTCTCTTCACCACAAATTTTCATGTAAATGATCTAATGATGTAAAGTCCAGCATAAGAGGTAAATGAGCAAAACAATTCAGCATTTCAACTCCAGCATACATTCTGGCAATTATGCCTCTCTATGGACAAGAGCTCATTCATCATGCCCTGTCTATTAACCTCTAGAGGCGCGCGTCTCTGGCAGTCATTTCCGAGATGAAAGGACTTTTGCCCGTCCACAGAGTACGGCAATATTGAGCTCGCCGATGCTAGACTCTATATTGATTCCTCTTCCAAATTAAGCGCTCCCAAATACATCCCATTATAAAGTGGAATTTTCACGTGTACAGTTGCCTATTTGAAGCTCAAAAGCGCTGCGGAGTGAGATTTAGAGATCTTTATGTGTAAATTTTGAGGACAGAGTTGTGTTAACACCCCTCAAGGGCTCTGATCATCGGTTTCAGTTGTTAAAGATAATAATACTGAGTTCCAGGCTGCAAGAAAACGGCAGCGGTTATTGAGAGATTAGCTGTTTGCAGAATATTATTTGGACTACCGTCATTTTTATTTACTCGCTTCGAATTCTACCCATAAAAATCATTCTTGTAGAGTTTTTATATCATTTAAAATGTTGCATTAAAGGTGATTGGTGTTTAACATTTTTACTCGATGAGAAAGAGTTTCTCTTACTTATTTCATCAACTCTTGTACCTATTTTAACCATGATGCAAATTCGATTCATTGCATATCGTAAATCGCACTCGAGTTTGCCTTTGCCTGGCAGAGACTTAGGAATTAATTTTTTTGAATTGTTTCTAAAACTCAGCTTCAGAAAATAAAATCTTGACAAAGTGTGTTAGTTTTTATGTCAATACATGATATGACGCAAAATGCTTCCATGAATATATAGTTTTATAAAACTGAACAAATGTGAAAAGTGTGGTGGTGAAATGATATAAATATTTTCACAATGAGGAAATCCATGTAACGTGTTTAACAAATGCCCATCTGACATGCGTGCATCAATTCAAGAGGTCTTAGTCTACTACAATGGAAACACTTTGGACGCACTTCCAAGGGTAATAAAAATCCTCTACAGCATCGTTACTTAGACTTAGGGAGGAAACTTTTTCCCTGGTAATCATTTGTTTCGCTTAGTTGATCAAACTTTCTTGCTAAGTTCTGAAGTTGACTCCAGTCAAGGTAGCCCTCCAGGTTGTGGAAAACTTGGATGCCAAAACCTCACCTGGCGGGCTCATTCTTAGAGCCCACCCACACGCATGGAAGCTAAAGAAACGCAATCGTATGCTCTCGAGTGAAACCCAGGAATTATCAAAAATGTATTTAAGTGAAACAAACTTTATAATTTTTGAGATGTCAATCGAAGTCTTGTGATTTTTCGTGTTAGGATTTGTTACCAGTTTCATGCTTGTGTCAATGTTAGGATTGTAATTTATAACACAAATTTCTGAGTATCACATGAAACGACCTTCTTTGAGAGTGCGAATAAACACGCAAGAATCAGTGAAAATTAACTTATTTTCACAATTTTCATGACACCAATGCATAACTTTTTTTCATTTTATGTTTAAATTCTAGGCCCCATCTTCAAGCAAACTTTTTTTAACGTGGACACATCAAAATTTTGGTTTACCTTGTCTATTAAAAAAAATTAATTGCGAGAAAGAACTTCAAATTATTACAACAAGCGTTATTAATTAAGCAGGGATGGGGAACGTGAGGAGCGAAGTACAATATCCCGATTCAGACCTCGAGGCGTCTAGACGGACGCTCAAGAAATGCGCGGTGCCGGGCGTCGTGCCGCAAATTCATACCATCTGTATTCCCGAGCCTAGCGCGTTTCTCCAATTTTCTATGCAAGCACTCCATTTTAGAACAGTTAGAGGTTGTCGTTATTGTTCTCACTTTAGGCAAAAATGGATTAAGAAAACTAATTGAAAGACTACACACAAGCAATTAACTTCCTTGAATATCTTATGAAATTTGGATGATATTTTGGTAATTCAACAGCATTCAAACACTGGCAATCCAATCTCACTAACCTACCCTTAAAGTTGGCAAATGCCCATTTTTCGTTGCATGTAGAATTTAATGTAACTATGACTGTTTTTCAATTCCACCAATCAATAGAGGCCACAATATGAACTGACAGTTTTTCGAGCTTTTGTTTAATTTTATACGAATAGAATCTATTTAAATTCGAATTGCCTTCAACTGTCTTGAAATTTTCGTGAGGAACGTTCCGAGTAAGCTTTTGGATTCACGAGCTGCTTTGGGGTTTTAGCCGACCGTAAATTTCAATTATTCGCGTCTGATTGCTGACCTTTGGCTTACTCACGAGACTCCAATTTCCGGAGCTGACCTTTGGCTTATTGCTGACCTTTGGCTTACTCACGAGACTCCAATTTCCGGAGCTGACCTTTGGCTTATTGCTGACCTTTGGCTTACTCACGAGACTCCAATTTCAGGAGCAATGCTTCTGTAACCAACGTAGTTCAGTTTTTAACCAAAAAGTCCTTAACTCGAAATGCATTAGATGTGGATTGATTTCAGAAAAAACAATTAATCGACTTTAGGGTAGTTTTGTTTAAAAAGCAATTTTTCCAGCTTAAATATTAGCTGATTCATTTTATTCGAATGAAAAATAAAGTTTTTAGAAACAACGAATGAAAAATAGAGCAAGAAGAAAACAATGCGAGAATGAGTGAAGGTCTTCACACTTAGGTTTCATAGTTATAAGACAGAATCAGAAACCACCTTGATACGTTAACACCTCATTTGCTTATTTACACTATAGAGGAAACGTTACTTATACTCGTATGTGTGTTAATGAATGACCTGTTGAAACTCGGTAATAAGAGGTTGTTCGTTCTGAGATCCCAATTAATTCATGAGCAGCATGCGCTAATATCGTACGCTAGACTACCTATCACGTGGCCAGTCAGGTTGTCTATAATATACGAGTATGTGAACAGTTTTTTTTACTTAAAAGATGAATGTAGTACCTATTGAAAACTCAATGAATGTTATTCTTCAAAAAATGAACATAAGCGACAGACTGTATCCACAATACAGACTGTTCCCACAATTTCTTTTAAGTTATCAATTATGCCTGAGTGAAGACGGTGGCAAGAAAGCTATAGCAAACAAGCAAGCAATGCGAAAAAGCAAGCTAGCAATCCAATTAACGAGTGCACAAATCAAATTGAATAGTTTTAAAAATGTATGCTAGTATTTAAGCAACCCTGTGATGTAGGTTTCTATAGGTAGATTGCGAAGACACTTTCGTAGTTGTAGTGCAATGAATTGACTAAGGAAAAGAGAGCAAAAAGATGGCTATCCAATCAACGAGCGAGCGAACCGAGTTCATCGTAATTTAAGAAATGCACGCTAATGTCAAGGCAAAGCGTAAATAAAGGTTTCTATGTATATATTACGCATACACTTTCATATTGGCGGTGCAATTTACTGAACCAGGAAGAAGGCATCCACCACAACCCCCAGCGCGGCATCCTGCTGACCGGACACAAGCTGGACATCCTGGCAGCAGAGCGCAGCAGCGCGGGCCGCTACGCCTGCTTCGCTCGCAACTCGGAGGGCGGCGCTGTGTCAGACCGGCTCCTGGTCCTCGTCACGTGTAAACTCTCTTTATAATATCTGTTGTTTTTTGAATTTTTAATGCACTCAAATTTATATTTTCTTGTGTTTGTGTAGTGTCTCTGCATTTTTAATCAGGTTTTTTGGTTCGTTTTTCACTTAGAATTTGTGTTTCTAATAAGAAATAGGGTTTAAATACCCAAAAATGACTCGCGTTTTGTAAAATTTCAATCAGACGCCAAAAACTTCTAGTTTTGCTTCTACCTATGGGATCCTAAAGATTGAATACAGTAGTTATCTGTCTGACACCCTTCTACTCTCTAATGTAGTATTTAAAATCTTATGTCCTATAAAAACACAAACGATAATGGTCTGAATCTAGCTACATTTTATGTGGCTACTTTTTTCAATTCGTCCATTACTATTTACCACTCATATACTGTGTCATTCCGTAGTTCTTTTCCAAAGATTGGATGATCTTAATTTCATACAAAAACAACGTGAAAATAATATTTTTAAGGTAGGGGTAAGAGGCTTTACTAAATAGAAACGTGAACAGCCCACAGTTGGGTTTTTCCATCACCTCCACCGTTTGATGAACAGAAACTACTGGCTTTCGAGTGCCTGTTTTTGAATTATATCGAATGAGCGCGCGCTCAACTCGACCGTCATCTTCAAATCATTTCCAATCGAGAACAGTCATAACTTTTCCGAAGGCTTGCAACGAGCAAATAATTGCCTTTCGTTCTTCATCTCATAAGCTAATTCAGATTTAGGTCACAATTTCTTTCATGTTTGCTAAGCGTGAAGGCATTTCCGAGCAAAGTTTGCTTATTTTCTAGTCATCGCCCGATAATCATGTTTGTGGGTCGGTTAAAAGATATCACGAAGCGTTTAAATGACTATAAAATATTATTTGCCACGACTGCCAGAATGAGTTTGTGTAAAGGGAAAATTTGCCAACAGAGCTGCAATGAAGCAGTCATTGTTCGCCGGTTTTTTTTTAGCTGAATTCTCTGGAAACTGCTTCAGTGTGAATGTTCAAATAAATAAAGTTTACTTTCAGGGGCAAAAAACATTGTTTTGAAAATTTGCGAGAGAACTTTGTTGTGAAAGAGAAAAGTTCAAAGATTTCTTTCACGTAAACTCAGTGAGACAGACGCAGTCTTAAATTATCCAGACGAAGTTAACTTCAAATGAATACAATTGTCTGATTTGCATTCCTCAAGAGGCATCTACATTTTCCAGCAGGCTCTGATTAGCAGATGAAGTTGGCCGCCGAGTAAACAACTTCTCGAATATATTTCCCTCGTTGGCTTTTGCCAGATTTAAAGGCGTCATTTCTGGTTTAAAATGTTCGTTGATGCAACCAGCGAGTTGTGACGAAAGGAGAATGAAAATTGTGATCTTACGTTCAGAATTCATTTGCATCACGTAAAAATTTATCGTTTTAATATTTGTCAATGTTGCATGATTAAACTAGTTTAAAGTGTCGTTAAGTTTAGTTGTGAATGCAAATATACAAGAGACGATATACAGTAATCGAAACACTTCATTACATTATTGCTGAAGACTGCCTGGTTATGCACATCACCACTTCGTCAACTAGATATACATGTAGAAAGAAATTTAATGTTCTATTTTACATCGAAATTATTCATAGGAATCGTTCTATTATGAGATAATCTATGGTTATATTTTCTTTGATGAAATAAAAGCTCTGTTCACACCTTCTACTTGGATTTGTATGAACAATTCATTTTAGCCGTACCCATATGTGCCTTAGGATAATCGTCTCATACCGAAACTATCAATTTTTTTCGTCCCATCTTGTCGAATTTTAAGTTTCAATAAATCCTCCAATTTTACCCATGCATCAAATTTCTTAAAACTGGTATTTTCACGTTCCCTAAATTAATTTCAAGTTCGTTGTAATAGTCCATGAAAAAAATGTAAGGTTCTGAACTAAGGAGTAGGTAGGCGTTGTTTTGTTTATGTATAGAATGTTTTTGTTTTCGCATGGACCATCTTTTTTTCGGTTTCCTGCTGTCTTGTTTTTTAACCATTATTACTTTCTTCTTTTTCTTCTTCTTTTGTCTTCTTTTATGAACTTCCTTTCTACCTTACTGTTCCTCTTGCCAGGAGATTTTGAGGGGGAACATACCTTGTGCACAGATTCTGCGTTTCCTACTCACTATACAAAATGGGGCTTTCATTCTTCCTTTCATTGGAACACCTTTGTTTCGGTTAGGGAGGGGCGTCAACAAGCTTATAATCTTATTAATTCTATGTGATCAAATGTATTTTTGAGTTAGCATAACTGCACGTTTGCTCGATGGCAACTGCCGCAGACGCGCCGGTGTGCAGTGCCGACCAAAGCAAGCAGTTCGGGGCAGGGAGGCTGGAGGCAGTCAATGTTACCTGCGCTGTCGACAGCCACCCGCCGCCTCTCTCGTTCAGATGGGCATTCAACAGGTAACGATTTCTCAAAGTTTAAGCGCATTTACCGTCGCAGTGATCAGTTACTGCATTGTTTTCAGTCATGAATATTGGATTTACTAAATAATTTATTTGGTCTTTTTCAAAATGATGCATGCGACAAAAACCGGTAAAAATATTTTACTCTCATAAATGTTTAATAAGAATAAAACTGTTGTAGATGGGACAGTTGTAAATTTGCAAGCCAATGAGATTTTCTCTTACAGGAAAACAAAATTAATATCTGGTGGAAGAAGTTAAAGGGTAGCTCAGAACTTGAAGTGATACAGAAGATAAGGCTAATCGTTATATACATAGAATAGCAATCTACTTGCAGCGGGGGTCAATATTCGAAGCAAATTTTTGTGTTTGTTAAAACGTTACTTCATGTAGTGTATTTATTGTACTTATTGTTTCATCTAATGTTTATTTAACTGCAGCTAACAGTTATATTTACTATGTTATTGTTGATCTGTGTGAGTTGTGTCCGTCAGTTTTTGATCCAAGACCCAATTTTTTGTTTAGGTAATGAAGTAATTTTTTTATTTGGCCTTCAACGCCTGTTACTCTTTCACCAATTATGTAAACAGCGATTATTATAAATAATTAATTTCCCTCTATAATTTTCTGAAACAAAGTCATCAGACGCCATCTCATGTTGATGAAATATGCTCTATTGTTCTATGTCTGGACGCACATGAGTATTCATCGTTCAAATTTTGATCAAAGGTTTTCAACAATGCTCAAAGAATGCAGTGACGGCGACGACGCACAATTAAGCACACATTCAAGTGACTGATGAAACATTTTCACTTCAAGCGCTGGGTAGAAATTTACAACATTTTCCCGAAAGCATTGTTCTGCTTTTGAACTCTGCTTTTTATTTTCATTGATACCTTCGATAATTGCGCTTGCTTTTCTTAAAAGGGAACTGCGCTTGCTTTTCTAAAAAGGGATCACAGATAACTTTTACAACTTTTTTTGGAGGAACTGCTACTGATTTCATGTTAAACTATAACGAACCAACTTATAAAAATTTTCCGTATTACACTGCTGAAATCAGCAAGAGTATTCTACTGCGTATCTAAGGGCATTCTTACAATTGAAATTAATCCACTTAAGGAAACATCAAATGCAGTCGCTTGGACGTAACTTGGGAAGTTTGAATATTTTCAATTTTAGTTGATTGTTTTTCAGAGAACTTGAAAATTATTCAAATTCACAACTTTACAATCAACGCCAAAATTTTCAAACGATTTCAATTTTAACAATTTGTATTTTGAAAGACTTCCACTGAAATTTTTATCAATTATTTTTTTTAATGTAGAACATTAATGCACTCACAAATAAGTACCTTTAACGTTTTTGATATTAATTCAACGGTTAGTTAACAGAAAGCCTAATTTTTGCTATGAAGTGCATGAAGAAAATTTCTCTTTCTTACCTCATTCTACCTCATTCGGGTATGCCACAACACACATCAAAATTTTCTCGCTCTATTACAACATAAATCACAAAGTCATCATCAGGGTAGCAAACAATTTTTATCACCTTTCAGGAGGCTTATCAAATCCTTGAACTAAATACAGGTCATCGGAGATGGTGGACATCCCTCAGAGCTCGTACTGGACCAGCTCTGGGCAGACCAGCACGCTGGGCTACCAGGTCCTCACGGAGATGGACTACGGGTCACTCTTGTGCTGGGCGATAAACGACGTCGGCCTCATGAAAACTCCCTGCGTCATTCGGCTCGTGCCGGCTGGTGAGTTGTGCGAGCGTTTGTTGTGAAGCTGGTTGTTGAGTTGTGCGAGCGTTTATTGTGAAGCTGGTTGTTGAATTGTGCGAGCCTTTATTGTGAAGCTGGTTGTTGAATTGTGCGAGCGTTTGTTGTGAAGCTGGTTGTTGAGTTGTGCGAGCCTTTATTGTGAAGCTGGTTGTTGAGTTGTGTGAGCGTTTATTGTGAAGCTGGTTGTTGAATTGTGCGAGCCTTTATTGGGTAGCTGGTTGTTGAATTGTGCGAGCGTTTGTTGTGAAGCTGGTTGTTGAGTTGTGCGAGCCTTTATTGTGAAGCTGGTTGTTGAGTTGTGCGAGCGTTTATTGTGAAGCTGGTTGTTGAATTGTGCGAGCCTTTATTGTGAAGCTGGTTGTTGAATTGTGCGAGCGTTTGTTATGAAGCTGGTTGTTGAATTGTGCGAGCCTTTATTGTGAAGCTGGTTGTTGAGTTGTGTGAGCGTTTATTGTGAAGCTGGTTGTTGAATTGTGCGAGCCTTTATTGGGTAGCTGGTTGTTGAATTG
>JACJUY010000436.1:165517-270967 GCA_014220935.1 Platorchestia sp. MABIK | reverse complement strand
TCACATCCAAAGTACCAAACACTCCACCTCTTGAACATCTCATCACCTTACTTTTATTCACATTTACCCTCAGTTTACGCCTTTCGCACACTCTACCAAACTCTGCAACCAGTCTCTTCAGTTTTTCCTCTGAATCAGCCACAAGCGCCGTATCATCTGCAAACAACAGCTGACACACTTCCCAATACACACCATTTCGCAGCAATAAGCAAAAAGTAAAATTTGAATATTCGATGATTTACTACTTTTCCGAAAAATTTTGGGTGTCGCTTCATGTATGAAGTGCATTACGAGAATCTCCATCTTCGCGCGCTTGGTTGTGTAATTTTTCAGTATAATTATTACAAATTTCCGTCGCCAGTCAAGAATATTCAGGAATTAGTTTCCTTCGTGCAAACCAATTGCAACATATGTACATTTTTCATCCTTGGAAGATTTTTGTAGATGACATTTTTGGCTTTGAAACAACCATGTGTGCATAACTGCACAGAAAAATACTCGTACAACATGTCCCCTCCAATTAAGGTCGAGCGTCCAGATCCCTATGTTGAGCCTGAACCCTTGCCTCGAGGTTAAACCTTTTCCCGCCTACCTGCTTCTGAGGCCTCGGTCTCTAAATGCCTCCATTTGAACTCTGTAGCCCCTTTTTCTTTCTTTCCATTTCCAATAGACCTCAAATGTTATCAAGCCTCTCCGGGACTTGGACGATCCAATTATTGACGACACCCATTTAGTCCTCTAGGGAGAATGATGTTTGATTTTAATTCTGTGTCATGTTTCTCTTATAATTTTTGTATTTAAAAATGTTGATTTTTTAGTGGCTATATGCAGCAGTGTTAGTCAGCTAATAAATATTCTGTAGCATTTCGTTTACTCCATTCGAACTGGGCATTTATGAAAACCTTTTACGGTAGCTGGAAGTGGAGACATTTTTATTTCATTTCACACATCACGGGATTTTTAAGTTTAAACTTATTTAATTGCTCATCAAATTTTTTCGTCTATAAGAAAACCATTAACATGAATTGCCTGCCTTAAACGGAATTCAATTGCCATTAGCTGTGAGCTTTGAAGTAGTCCTACTCAAGTTCTGTTACACTTCTCCATCTCCGTTATCCGTCTTTCATCTGTACTGCATGTCTTTACCATACTCATTAGAAGCACGCCTTGCTTTTTAAGTCATGTCTGTTACCAAATCTTAACGCTCGAAGTTAAGTGTAGCAACTGCGTAAGTTCCTTGGATGATGAGGTACATTTTAGCTCGAAGTGGTACTGATGAAGGCAGCCTGACTCATAATACCGTGTTTATTGAATGGTCTATGGGACCGTTAAAGGGCTTTACGAAGTGCACGTAATTTGGCAACCCTGTGAAGCTGAGCTCAAGGCGCAACGCGGGCTGGCGTGCGGTGTTCAGCACCGTTCCTTCAGCATCCAATTTCAGGTTATGAGTGCCAGCTCTTGCTCGGCGTTTGTTTCGCTGCGAGGGTTGAGAGCTTTGTTTTTCGGCGTCGGCTTCAAACTTGATGAATTTTTGTTCGTGTTAACGAAAGCTAAAAAGTTTCGAGAAATGATGTCTTCGAGATTTTTTATTTACCAAAGGACTGAGTCATATATAAAAATACACGTTTGTCACAGAAATATACTGAGCTGTAAAGAAATAACTAGTCCTGAAGAACTCGTTTTTCTTTCCTCGGCAAAAAAGAAATAACCCTTTCTTCTAGCAACCAGACATTTTATTTTATGTTTCTTGCGACCACTAACATGGCAAAATTTTATGCTCGTCTATGAGAGAGGTTGTCGCAGAGCCATCAAATTTGTTTCGTGTTTATGGCGCAAAGTTTGAGGCGTGCAGGGTGCGTTGCGTCAAGACTGTAGAATTCGTATAACAGTGCACGGCTCATGACTTTCGCACTCCCACGCTTGTAGCGCCGCTGCTCGCTGCTGTGTGCAGCTTTTTGTTCATTTCGCTCGCCGTGCTGTGTGCGCTGGAGGACTATCAACTTCCTTTCCCCTGGTGCTCTATAGATTTCCGATGTGGCATATTGAGCGCTGCAGCCGTAGTAGTGATTTCGTCTGGGTAATTGGCTGTCTTGTCGTCCAAGTATGGTGAATTTTTCCATTTTCCTTCCCTTAGGTTTCTCCTGCTCTTTTCTTTATCAGTGCAACTTAAAAACCATGCATTGATGTTATTTCTAATTTCCTAGTGCTTTCGTTTATTGCTACGAACGAACGCCTTTATTATTATTTAATGCAGATGCTACTTTCATATTGTTTCATTTTTTAAGTGAAAATTAAAAATTACTTCCGAGTTAACACGCACGTTTTTATTCCCGAAAATTCGTAGATGTTATAAAACTTGAAATGAACTTGTTTCTTCGTGTGCTCAAATAATGGAAATCGTAAGTGGGAGGGATAGCTGAAGGCCCATAGACGACTGGTCAACTTCCACTTGAGTACGTGTATGTAAATAGCAGAGATGACTGGTTATTTCAATGAGTCACCATTCTGTTACTAGTGGAACTGGTTCTGGGAGACTTAAGGCTTAACTTAAGCTCGTCTACGTGGTTTAGGAAGCGTACACGAAAATATGATAGGTGTCTGATGTATTTATTGAATCTTATTTTCCAAAGAAAAACTAAACCATTTACTTGCCCAACGCGCGATTTGCTCGCGTTATTTCAAGACGAATTTAGGCATCCAAAATTGTGTGGCCGCATTAAGTGCTCAAGAGTCGTGTGACGACTTGGTCTTTGCTTGGCATAAGCGAGGCCTTTTACTCCTAAATGATTATTATTGCTATGCCATAATTGAATTTAGTACAGGAATTCTACTCGTTAAAAAATGAAACCTTGGCCTAGATAAGCTGAATTGTATCAGGTTGGTGCAAAAGTAATGTCCGATTTAAAGATCCTTAGTAAAAATTGATGAGCCAATGATTATAGGCATTTTTATTCATTAACATACTCTCGTTGCTTTCAATACACTTTTCAACAAGCTTATAAATGCCTCGCTTGTGAAGTTCTGTAGGTTTAGAATCAAAATACAAATTCAACTCTTTTTCAATCTCTCTTTTGTTGTTGACCTAAGTCCACGAAAATGGCTCTGAAAATCTCTTAATGAAAATCAGAAACAGGTTGTGTGGGCCGGATCTAACAGTCTTGTAATTCCCCTAGTGGCAACAGTAAGGTAGTCAGTCGCAAGAACATTCAATTGGTCGGAATCAAGTGTTCTTAGATGACCTTTCCTTTGGCTCATCTTTTAAAGTGAAATCATCTCTTCGAATACGAGAAGACCCTCTCCTAGAACTTCTTTCATTTACTACAGCATCCTCATGAGTCTTCTAATTAGCTTTGCTACCGCACTTGCATTAACACTTTTATTAAACTCGTACAGTAGAACATTTCTTATGTGATCTTTAGATGGGACAAACATGGATGCCAAAATTTTTAAAAAATAGGAATGTAAGAGATAATCTGAAAGAATATCATTTATTTTATTAACAGAAATACATATTTTACACTCATATCAAAATGTAAATAATTGACAAATTTAGTTTTAAACATCTGCTCTAAAAGTCGAGCATTACTTTTACACCAACTTGATAAATCATCTGACCTGATAGCACTCTTAGCCATCGCGTTGTATTCTGCTACTGTACTGGCGAAGCTCCACAATTTTCAATTATATTTATATTCTTATTACATGTGCCTACTGAAATTGCATTGAATTGAAAGTTTGGTTTTCTTCATATGTGTGTTCTTATTTTTTACGAACAGTACTTTTATATTCATAAAATTGGTTTTTACTTCCTTTACTCTATGTCTATTCATGTTGGAAAGTTTTCCAGGTCGTGGCCTAGGTATCGACAGAAAAATTGAGTGATGTGTAAACGAGACGGTATCCATTATTTTCTTGAAAAAGGGCTTGATTTCTGGCTTTAAAGTGTTCCCTACATAGTTTTAAATCACCAGCGATGCGACAGTTCTTGAACCGGATTCGTCTGACAGCTTTTAGTTACATTGAACTGATAGCAACGTTTTAGACCTTCATACATAAGGAAAGCTTTTGGAGTGACTCAGAAGAACACCAGTGAGTGAATGATGGCGCCCCATATCGACGGCGACCGGCCGAAAGCGAGCAGCATTTTGGTGCCCGTCCGGACCCCTAACTCGCAGGGCCGTAAGTCAGTGCGATTTTCAGGCATGTCTGGAGCACGAGTGGGGGACAACAGCGCCGAAAAATGTAGGTCTCTGGCGCGAGCAGGGTTTGGGGAGACTTACGCCGTCCCCGACAGTCTCAAGAGACGGGCACCGAAGACTTGGCGCAATAGCACCGGAGAGTTTCTCCTGGAAGACCTGAGTGAGATTAGCGCAACTGAAAATGTATACGCAAAAGTATACTCGAGAGGTGATGCGTCGGCGATCTCAGAAAACTTGCACGCAGTCGCCAGGAAAGAGTCTGTACGAACAGTGATTGTGAACAACTTACAAGACATGGGTGAAATAGAGCGAATATTGAACGATAGCAGTAGTGATGGTTACATCACTTCTGAGTGCGAGCGAAACCTTCGAGAAAAGTATGGCCTACATTTTGAACATTCTTTTGTTAACTATGAGAGACATACCAAGAGCTGCTCACTGCCCCCCAATGTAGACGTCACGGAAGCGTTCAGTTACATGAATGAGACCATGTACGACTCGAGCATGACTTGTGGAGGCGGGGCTGTGATGCGACAAAAGTTTGCCGACATTGTGCGACGATACACGGATTTCATTAATGCAGCAGCCTTTGTTCGAAGGGTCGTCTCGAAAGCCAAAAATTCAAACTCTAAAAAGCGCAACCGTACTTTGAAAGCCGCTAAGCTTCAGGCTTCTGCTGCTGGTGTCGAGACGGTAATCAAGCCCGTGCTCACTGTCATACCTGAAGGCTGCGAACGCACCGTCGGGGAGACCCTCCAACAAAATGAACAGCAGCTCCAAAGCCGAGGGGATCAGGCCAAACCCAGCTCAGAGATCGCACTGGATCTTGGCAACGGAGATTTTGAACGTCAGCGTCAGGCTTCAGAAATTAACGGTGTCGTGTTGAGGGAGAAGAGCAAGAAAGCGAGCGAGGAAATACGAAGCTCGGCGCGGGAGAGCGGCTGGTCTAATTTTGAAAACAAAAACGGCAAGAAGTTACGGCGTAGTAAATTGTTGCCGAATGAACAGAAGCGTTGCAGTGGTAACGGCGGCAACAGGAACAGTTATGCGGGGGACAGATCATCGCTGATGGAAGAGGGAGCCTCCACATCCTGGCTACTCGTCCTCTACTCGCCTGAGTTTGCGCCTAAAACCGCTAAAGATAAAAGGTATTGTTCGTTTACTTCCCTAGTCGTATTTTTAAAGCTTAAATTTATGTTATTTTTGTCTCTCTCCATAAGTTGTGCGCAGGAATGAACTTCCTTGCTCTATCGTTTTTGAACCAAATTTGTTCTTATCATTGTGCCTGTATTTGGAAAATTAAAGTGGTCCAATTTATAGCATAAATCGTCCTCTGTTGATAACTTCTTTTACCGACGTTGCCCCCTCAGGGAGATACAACTATTGTATCTATGGGAATTAGCTCTCCCAGGGGGACTATGTGAGGGCCCGAGCTAGAAGTTAGGTAAGCTTCTTTTTTGTTGAAATAGAATAGGTTTTGTTTTGTTACGGACCATCTTTTTTCGGTTCACTGCTGTCCTGTTTTTCAGCACCTACTACTTTCTTCTTCAACTTTTTCTTGTTTCATGAACTTCTTTCTTAGCTTACTGTTTCTGTGCACTTTGTGCATAGATTCCACGTTCCCTCAACTCCATACTAAATGGTGCCTTCCTCCTTCCTCTCTTAGAACATCTTTGTCGTGGTTAAGGGAGGCTAAAACTCTCTTATATAATAATAATTACCGACGTTGCGAGTATCGGTTGGGCGGCTATCATGGACATATTGTTATCGGCATATGTATCTACCGCTTGCAGTTTGAAATTATGTGGGTGTAGCTCAAGTTTGGCATACGCCTTATTTTATTTGATGATTAACATTACGGTGTAGTTTTAAGCTGTTGCGTTTGCATTTCTTTCGGTTGAAGCATTAATGTTTTGAAATTATTTGTTATTTTAATATTTAGTGAGGGTGGATATCTTGTGGCTGCAGTTTCATGACCTTAATATCTTGCATGAACTCCAAGCAGTTTGGCAACTGTAATTAGTCAAGATTGAACTCTCAACTCGTTGTTTGTTTCTTTCAAGGCTTTCCAGTCCGTCATGGCTCACTGAGAGCTAGGTGCACGGGAGCGAATTGCAAACGCTAGTCTTGTGTTTAATTCATCCGTGAAAGTTAGCGCGCCTATCACTTATTGTGCCCCCTCAGGGGGATACAACTGTTGTATCTATGGGAATTAGCGCTCCCAGGGGGACTACGTGAGGGCCCGAGCTAAGGGTTAGGTAGGCTTCCTTTTTGTTGAAATAAAATAGGTTTTTGTTCTGTTACGGACCATCTTTTTTCGGTTCACTGCTGTCCCGTTTTTTCAACACCTACTACTTTCTCCTTCAACTTTTATCTTGTTTCATAAACTTCTTTCTCATCTTACTGTTTCTATGCCCTTTCTGCATAGATTCCACGTTCCCTTAACTCCATACTAAATGGTGCCTTCCTCCTTCCTCTCTTTGGATCTCCTTTGTAGCGGATAGGGAGGCTTAAACTAACTAATAATCTAATAATAATAATCACTTATTGTGCGGAAAAATTACTTCTCAAGGGAGGGCTCCCCTCAGGGGGATACAACTATTGTATCTGTGGGAAATAGCGCTTCCAGGGGGAAAATACGAGGGCCCGAGCAAAGAGTTAGGTAGGCCTTTTTGTTGAAATAAAATGTGTTTTTTATGTTAAGGACCACCTTTTTTCGGTTCACTGCTATCCTGTTTTTCAGCACTTACTACTTTCTTCTTCGACTTCGATCTTGTTTCATAATCTTCTCTGTCAACTTATTGTTTCTATGTTTTCTGCATAGATTCCGCGTTCCCTAACTCCATACCAAATGGTGCCCTCCTCCTTCCTCTCTTTAAACATGTAGACGGACATGTTGTGGTAAGGGAGGTTAAAACTTCCTTATAATCATTAAATTCAATTATTTCACTACTTTTCCAAAATTTATTTTTAGTGTACGAGGTGAAATGTTATCGTATAATTAAATATAGGTAAGGATTTGAACAGTACAGTCGGTTTTTCGATTCTGTTACTGACAACCTAACCGAACCGATCGCAGCAACAGCGCATACAGTCAACGTGTTAACGCTTTAACTGCGACGTGAGCCCCCGGTGGTACACGAAGGGAATTTTCACAATGCTGCTGACCGACTAAAAGCCACAAACTCAATTTCCATGAATACTTAATCAAAACTAAATGAAGCCACAATCCAATTAATGTTTGCTATTTTCAACATTGCTTGCTACAATTGACCACTGACGAATTGTGCCTTACTACAATTGAAATTAGAGTTGAAAATTGAATTTCAGTTTTACCAGCCGCAGTCAACGTGTTAAGTTGCCTGGGCATTAAAAGAGGCAGGCAGGGCGACAGGTGCTGCGTACAGGAGAGTGCTAGGTGCAGGTCACGCTTGGGCGGCCGAGCGTGGCATGTCCCGCGAACGCCGTCGCTCCCCATGCGGTCTTCTCTTTCCTTCTGGTCTCTTACGCAGTGTCCTTCTCACTTTCTGGAATTGGTTTTAACTCGTTCACTGCCTATAAGGGCATAAGAGTTATAAGAGGTAAAGTGCTCATTAACGTATCGGTGTGAATGAACAACATTTCCACTTTTTCAACATCTTTTAAGAAGAGATTTGAGCATACGAAAAAAATATCATACTATTGCATTTGTGCACTTCTTAGGAAGGACGCCTTTTTTCGTGCAGTAAAGTCGTTTTTTAAACTCTGCTACTTACAACCTTACTTAACATGAGACCGCTGGACGCACATGTACGTCCAGCGGCAGCGAACATGTTAACTGTTTATTGCGCTTCTCGCACTCATTTTCTTTGCTCTGGAATGCCAAAATGCAAGGTTTTTATTATTTGTTTTATGTTTCTTCCTGCAAAGCACTGTAAAATGTCCAGTCTCACCGTGACTACCCATATTCATCTCGCTTACGCAGGGAAAAACCCTTCCAGTTATTATGCATATCTGTACCTTTTGGAGCTCGCGTTAGGTAACAAAATTGAAACGATATCATATTGTCATCATTCATATTATTAAGCGTTTTCTTTTCTGGTGGAAGGGCGTGAGCATTTCACAATTTGAGGGAAACAAACACTAGTTCATGATTGTTGAGGTAAAGTGCTAGTTCTCATAGTTACAACGAGAAAGAAGTTCAAAAACAACTGCATTTGGGCATTTTTCTCTCTCTCTCTGTACCGTAAAACTCTGTTTACGCCCGTGGCCTCTAAAAACCTAACGTGATATTCCCCACCCCCACTCCTCTCCCCCCTCCTCATATGTTCCTGCATTTGCCCGAGTTGACACCGATTTAGGTTGTTTTGGTGGTCGGGGACTCAAATGGCCGTCATTCAAGTCTGTTTAGAACGTCCGTCCTCTGTTTCCCCTGTAGTGGATTCTCTATGGCTAAATTTATGCGGCGAGTTGCAATTCGTGATTTTGTGCGTCTGAAAATTTTGCCCATTCAAAGTTCCTCAGTTGTTGGTCCTCTACGGCTGAATTTAGGCGATGAGTTACGACTCATGATTTTGTAGGTCTGAAAATTCTGCCTATTGAAAGAAATTTAGTTCCAGGGTCTTTCTTTGCGGTTTTTGTGAGATTTCTTGGAAGAAGATCTGTATTGTTGTGGCTAAATAACTCTTTTACGATGCTGTGAAAAGCAGCAGCCATTGTTTGCTGAAGTGTGTTGCCTCCTTCTTCATGAAAACATGTATTATTCTACAGATTCAGAGTACGCTTCTCAGTCTACATATAGAGATTGCGTGTGCTGTATTTTGTGAAACTACTTGAGACTTCTTTACATCACAAATAGATTTACGAATGAGGTATCTGATGTTCGTTAAGAGCATGAATGGACGTTGCACCAGTTTCGTCTATCTTAAAATGTACTTCCAGTTCATCTTCACTATGCTTTTATTGTTACCAGGATCATTGAAGCTGCCCTGCACTTAAGTGCTCTATGTCCCTACCGAACCCTCTTTGTGTTGCCACTTACATACTTCCTTAACTTTGGATTTTATAGCTTCTACCATCCCTTTTCGGTTTCAATATCACAAGTTTCTTGATGGAATTGATTTAATTCAGACCTTGAAGGTTTCAATGCGATGGAGGTCCGCTATGTTATGTAAAGAGATAAGCTATTTTCATTATGCAAGTTTCTACAACGGTATGTTTCCAAAAGAGAAGTCTTTTGTAATGCTCGTTGTGTGTTGAATTTTTACTTAGAACTGAATGGATTCTTTGTGCGTCTGTTGGTCATGCCGCATACGTCTTTTTAATTCGCATATCCGTTATATCATAGGGGCGCTGAAGTTACCCTTTGGTCTCGTCTCGAAACAAGCGAGGCTTTGCTTTTCATAGTTTAGTTGATCAATGAAGTTAGTTCTTCTGTCTGTGGGAGTCGTTACAGTTTTCATTATGACTGCATCGGCAAAAAGTTATGGTACTCATCTATTATTTTTGTGAGCAAACGCATGTTAAAAATTATGCCCTCGCATTTTGATTCATCGTTTCATTCACCTCGCTCATTTCATGAGTTTTCTAGCAGAATTAGATTACGGCTATAAGTTTCCGAAGAATATTTGTGAATTTTACCTGATAGTTAAGAAAACTTGATGTGTAAACCGTATACTTCTATCCTGAACCGGTTGTCTAGGCAAATAATGCAATAAATACCAGTATGTTCTGTTATGAGCAAAACTGCATCCAAGTAGAATTGTTTTTCAATTATCACGAATTTGTTGAAATGTTTGCGTTCGTGATGGAATATACTTCAAAATGTTATTTGAGTAATTCCTAAATAAGATTTCCAGTGTCGAACGCATTTTGTGGGTTTACGTTTTCTTTCCGCGTATGAAGTTCATGAAGACACGATGTGTAGCTCGTGTCGCTAAATTTATAACGCTATCACCATGTGCTATAACTTGAGCCATATTTTTGTGGTGGAGGCATCGGAAAATATGGTTTCTTCCTTCCAAAAATTGAAATAAATCTGTACTGCAATTTCACTCTGTATGAACGTTATTATTTTATGAATGACATAAATATATTAAGGATAGTTGAGTGTCTTTCAACCCAGGTCTAGCTAATGATCAGTTTATTCTAAGACTACCATGACCAGTTGTCAGCTGAAAAACGTCGTGACAACTTTGGCATTCACGTAAAAAAATTAACAAAATTAACCCTCATAGCAGTTAATACATGGAGGCATTGATCGTTTACGCTAAAGTTGCGCCACCTAACCCGAAAAACGACCATGCACCATATACCTACGCACATACTATCCTGTGAAAGTAGCATGTGTTCTCGCGAAACGCATTAATTAACTGAAAAATGACCGAACCGGCGCCATCTTAGATTTACCGATACGAAAATAAAGTCATGGAGAGTCCTGCTAATGAAGTTACGCTCAAAAAATGGAGGGCCTTGTTTTGCTTTTCTCAGATTGAATTTATTATGTTCCTCGTTGATGATGTTTCTTTCTGGGCAGGTACGTGACCTGAGTTCGGGCTCAAGAAAACTGCAGGTTTGGTTGTGGAAATGTACACATTCTTGGGCTGCTATCGCCCACGTTTGAAGTGAGCAGAGTGTGAGAAACTCCCCCTTCCTCCGTAAGTAAAGACAACCCACGTCGTGCATCATTGTATTGGTAACTTTAGCTTAATGACGTGCAGCAGGTGCCTTTGTGGTGCCATCATTTTCCTGTGCTGTCGGCAGGTAAGGAAATTATTTTTTCTACTCAACTGTGTGTTTGGTGAGAGAGTGGATGTTACTGAATGATCTTTTAGTTGGAAAATTTTCTCTGATTCCGTCGAAGACAAAAGTAACGGTGATCTCTAGAGCGTGTGAGTGATTCGTCGTTGTAGTTAGACATCTTCATTTAATTGTGAAGCAGAATTATGATCATGCTTAGATTGATCCATCACTAAAAAAGAAAACTGAGCTGGAAATTCTCTGCAGTGTCCTTTGCAATTTCAGAAGTGATTATTCTTGCATGATAATCATTATGGTGGGTTGGATGAATCCCCTCCGTTGTCAATGTACACACCCTCGTGAACAAGATATTATTTGAAGATGAAAGCACGCCCGTGACCTCGTTAGGGACACTGGGTTACCATCTGATAACTTCCCTATCACTGACAGATAAGAGGCATCTGTAATGTAAACGTGCCTTCATTACTTTTTTATGCGGTGCCAAGATGCCACCGTTTTATTTGTTTTTGAATATTATGCACATTTTAAGGGGAAGATATACTGCGTACTTCGAAGCACGCGACTGAAAATATTTTGAGATCCGACACTTTATTCTATATGTATCGAAAAGATCGAAATGGCGTTTCAGTTGTCAATGCAACTTTGCCACATAGTCGTCTGTTGAGCTATCAACTTTGGGGCCGAAAGAATTATCGAAGTTTCGTTACACACTTTCTCTTTTTCAAGTAATTCTCTTTGAATGCACGAAACGATTTGCATCTCTGATGAAGTGCACATGACAATAATGAGCTCTCATAGGCAAGTTTAACACATTGACTGCGATGGATTAAACTGAATTTCAGTATTCGACTCAAATTTAAATTCAAAGGTTGTTAGAAATTTTATAAATACCAAGCAATAACAACAAGTCCATCAAATGCCATTAATTTTAAAAGATTGTTAAAACTTTTTCAAACGACCCACCGGTGGGTCGTACCGCAATCAATGTGTTAATTCAAGTCTGGTTTTGCCGATGCATTTACGCACAGTTTATGTGCTGGCAGCATTGAGCCGATGTTCTTGACGTTATCAATTTGCCATGGTGGTATTGGCGCGCAGAGGAAATACTCCGTTCAATTTCTTCTTGTTTTATCGATGTCACCGTCTGTGCTTTCTGGTTCCGTGATGTGCACTAAAATATTTCCCTTGGGGGATTCGTTTATCTCTGAGATCTTTGCGGCTGAATTATCACCTGCATATCTACTACGTGTTTCAAGTTTACGTAACTCCATTGCATCATTGCAGTAGACAGGGTCAAGTCGCCGTTTATTATGAAAACTTGTGTGGTCCCGGCCTGAGGCTGCAGCTGTTTTCTCTCACTTGCGGTTCACCGAACAATGCAGTAATGGTTTCTGCGGAGTTTGTGTTGCTGCAGGTCGGCTTTTGGGCTAACACGCGCTTGCGTGCATTTTGCGACTGATGGCCTTTCGGAGACTTCCCTTTAAGCATTTTATTAGCTTAACGGTACCTTGTTCGGCGGTGAGCTTACATCTTAGTTCCTTAGTTTAATAGTTTTAAGCACGTTACATTGCTTCCTGTGAAAATCCATCATGGTTGAAAATCGTGGAAGGGTGTCGGAATGTTTTTTTTTTACAATTGGGATTCTTTCTGGAGGACAAAACTATTGTATCCATGGGAATTTGCGCTTTCAGAGAAAGATGTCAAGTCCCGAGCTAAGGGTTGGTTCGACTGTCATTTTGTTGAAGTAGATTTTTTTTGTTTCGTCACTGTTTTTTTAAATCAGTTCACTACTATATTTTTTTCAGCACCGTTATCTCCTTCAACTGATATTTCGGTTTATAACATCCTTTAATTTTGATGTGTTATGCTCAATTTGTGGGAACACACATTCTGCATAGACTTCCCATTTTCAAAATTCTATACTAAATTGAGCCTTCCTCCTTCCTTTTTTTGGGAACACCTCAATCCTGGTTAGAGTGGCTGAAGCGAACTTGTAATTCATTATCATTAGAGGTGCGCGAATGATGATGCGACAAGTAGTTCAATGCCTAATTCCTCAGTATATATTAATTTCACATCCGAATTTAATTATTTTTCGGAAGGTAAGTCGCGAATGAAATACTATTTATTTGTGTTTTTCGCTATTTAATTATCAGGGCTACGTGTTATTTAATTATCAGGGCTATGTGTTTTCTACGTCTTTATCGTAAGACAACTTCATAGGCCGTGGAGCGCGCATGAAGTCTGCAGAAACGTTCACTATTGTTACGCTCGAGCGTCTTACGCGCAGGCTGCAGCGGCTGCTCATATAACGTGCGTTTTTGAAGGTCCCAACTCCTATGACCTTTATTTCCTACTACTTTATAGCTGCCACGCCTCCCAGTACAGGTGGTGTAGGCTTGCTCAGTGGAAAAACTACGACATTTATATCTGCTGTCGTGGTTTTGGTCCTAAGCGAAATGAATTGCTTACTGCGGTTAGCTCAAGGATAAGTTCACATGTATGCTGTTTTAACTTAAGCGTCTCGTAAGGTATTCTTTTGCGTAGTATGTTTTTTATTTTGATCGTGGACTTATTTCATTGAAGCGTAACGTAATTTGTGCGATTAAAATATAAAGCGTTTTATGTTTTATCGTTGTTTGTAGCACGACTTTTGCTCTAAATGACAGCTTGCACACGTTCAGCTGAGAACGGTGACATAAAACTACGAAACCTTCAATCGATCGCAGATTCTAATCAGTGAAGAACAGTGGCATAAAATTCACCTTCTAGGTGATAGAAAACTTTAATGTGTGATGTTATTGATGACACCATAATTAAAATTACTCGGCGCAAGTTACACTTCCTGCATCGGCGTCTCCCTGCTGCCTGCAAAAAAGATCCACCACCGTCGGCGGCTGGAACCATGGGAACTCACCCTCAACTGGCGCTACAATTTGGTGACATTGCGCGCATGCTGCTGTGTAAAATACTCGCTTCCTGTTGTTCTGTTTGGCGTTTGTGTGCACCCTCGCATCATTTTTATGATGGAACGTTGAACAAAAACAGTTTTTCAAGGTCCGTAATGTTTCCCTAGTGTTTTATATAAAGTGCATAGTCTTCTGGTTGCGTCTTTAGTCGTCAGCGAGGGCTTACGTGAGCGAGTAATCTAGGGTGAAGTGGAAGTTGGTGTTGTGTTGTGCATTCATGTGCAAGTGAATTACTGAATCAAAATATACATTTTCTTCGATCTTATCTTTCGTGCATAATTAAGTTCACCGTGATGCATGAGGTTGTTTCGCAGTTGACATTTTAATTATGTTCGTATAACTCAAAATGTCTAGCGCTGTGTTCTTCTAATTTTTTCCTATTCAGCTCTGTGGTCAGGTTACATTATTTATGTGTGTGAGCCTTGCCAATATCCTGTCCATGATTTAATGAGTGTAATCAGTCACGGTTGATTGTTATCGTCGAATTAGCAATGTGATTTGTACGGGGGTTGCTCTGATTTCCTGAAGTTGCACCAGCATTTGTTGTCTGCTCGACTCATGCTGTGTGGCCAATTTGTGTCCACTTCAGTATTATTTTAGTCTTTGCTGTAGTTGTGAAGTACTATTGAATTTTCATGGTTTACAGTCTCTTCAGGTGAAGCATGCGAAGAATTACCGTTCCATTTTTGTCGGTGTTTTAACAGCTACTTAGGTATAAAATGCGTTCAGAAATTATTTTGTATCATTTATTCAATTGAAAAGTTTTAGTACATATTACAACTTTGGGGTGTCTTTGAGGAAGTGATGTAAAAGGAAGTCTGTTGCGTGCCATGTGAGTTCAGCGCTATTTAGAAGACTTGAAATATTCTAGAAATCCGCTAAAAGTGGAAAAAAAATCGGTGTGAGGATGACTGTCTGCAATTGTCACCGCGCCTCGGGCAATTAGTGTTTCTTTTGACCCGTGAGAAACTTATCTGAGCTGAACAAAGCGCTGCCCCCTCGTTGCTGTATTTGCTAGACCTTCTCTGCTCAACCTTCGTTCTCTTTGAAGTAGGGTTGGCCTCTTATTGTGCTGACAACCTTTTGCGAAGACATATTCGCTTGTTCCTTCTTCTCATTTCAGCTTTTCTTGTAGATGCTTACGCTTCTTCATTTGTCTGCTGTAGCAGACTGCGCTACCCTGAACGCTGAAATCTTGTGTCCTTGCAAGTGTTTCCCTTTTTTAAATGAAGTCTTTCTTACGTCAACCTTATGTGTGTATGATTACCTTAAATTAATGCAAAAATTTACTTATCGCTGATTTAAATGTACTATGAGTCAGGGATAAATTACTTGACAGCAATTCAAACTCTAGTATGAAGTTTATTTTTTAGCATTCAAAATGTTATTAAATGTTGCTATTGAGCAGTTGTCCACTAAGTCAATAGTTGGCATGCGATTGTACTGTCTTTTTCATGTTTTTTATCTCTAGAGTACTCATCAAAAAATGCTACTTGAAGATTTCTCATAGGTTTGTAATATCAAACAAAAGTTCACAAATGATATAGTTCTGCTCCGATAGACTCACAGTGCTTCTGTAACCGCGCGTCACTGTCGTCCTCGCGTGTTATCGGTTATGAATCATACGTTAAATATTTGAACGCCTGAGTGAGCTGCCAACATAATTTTTTGGCTGTAGCCTCGCTCCACAGCCGAGGCTTTCCGGCGTGTCTCGGTCGCGGCGCTGTTCCGGTGTCTCTGTCGCCAGCCCTTCCGCGTTGTGGGCCGCGAGCGCTCTTCTCCCGCTGACTACGCCATTTGCCTCTTTGCTATTGACCCTTCAACGTCTGCATTTTTTCCCATTGTTTTTTTAACTTCTTTATCTTCAAGCGTGGTGTTGCTGTGTGTGCTGTTATTTTTGACTTTCTCTGTTTTGCTAGATTGACTGTGCTGTGTTCCCCTCAGTGGATTACAACTATTGTATCTACGGGAGTTAGCGCTCCCAGCGGAAAAATGTGTATGGGCCTTAGGTAGGCCTTCTTTTTGTTGAAATAGAATGTTTTTGACTCACCTTTCTTCGGTTCACTGCTGTCCTGTTTTTCAGCAACTACTATTTTGTTCTTCAACTTTTATTTGTTTTCATGAACTTCTTTCCCAACTTACTGTTTCTATGCCCCTACTGCATAGATTCCGCATTCCCTAATAGCCATACTAAATGGTGCCTTCCTCCTTTCTCTCTTCGAAACTTTTTTTTTTACAGGTTAGGGAGGCTTAAACTAACATACAATCTAATCTCTTTGCCCTCAATCCTCTAACGTACGCATTTTGTACACACATTACCGTTATCACAACCACCATCATTAAACGGGCACTGGCATCATGTAGTCACCGACATGACAACGAAGAAATGACTGCCGCTCGACAATGAATTTCGAAGTACACATTAGGGCACACATTTTACGAGGAATAGAATGTAGTAGAGCAGTTTATGAAAGTGGACTTTGAAATCCACTTTGACGGTAAAGGGTCAATATTTCCCATTATTGGGTTTTGATAACTTATTTATCCTCGTGTGTGTCGTTGCTGTGAGTGCTGCTATTTTTGACTCTCTCTGGTTTGCTAGGTTCACTGTACTGTGTTGTTCATCAGCTTTATCTTAAGGCAATTACGTTTCACTGTTCAAATTGAGGTTATCGAGTGTATCGTGTGGCTGATATGCTCATGGTTTCTGTCCTCGTCAGCATATTGTTGTGCATATCCTTGTCTCAGCGACTGACGCTATAGAACTGTCAACTTTTTTGTAAGCACAATTTCGTATTTGTTTCATGGTAGTACCTCAAATTAATCACTTCATAACATGAAAACCGTGAAAGTGTTGAGAATTTTTTTTTTGTGTTATGTCCAACCAATTGGTCCAATTTGAGAGATGTGCGGGCGTGCGAAAAACTTATGTAGACCTGCCCAGCATTTTTAGCAAGCTTTTGAAATATTAAATTACATGTTTAGTACTGTAATATGAGTGAACTGTTAAATATAAAATATGGTGATGAAAATCAATCCCTAAACCCCCAGTTTTGCACAAATAACTTGCGTCTACTTTGTTCTTAAATTGTTCTCTCTTCTATGAGGTTCATTGACCTGTTAGTATATTCATAGGACTACATACGCGAGTGAATTCCTACATGATCTAATGTCTCAATTACCTTAGCTAAAGTTTTGGTGCTGTCACAACACTCGTTCAAATGGTTTTCTCATGTTAAAAAAAGGAGCTCTTTAAATAAACGTTTGACCACGCTACCTACATAGCCCTTGAAATCTATGAAAAGGAGAAAAGTCTTTACTTTCGGTTTTGCAGGTGATATTTATGCATAATGGACGAAACGGGTTTAACGAGCGTTTCAGTGTCAAAAGTGATTGTTTGTCTTCAGGGCGGACCTATCATGATCAATGCTGTGTAGAATTTTCCAACCGAATTTGGTTGGCATTGTTGGTGTATCTTCTCCAGGTCAATTTTTTTGCTACTTAAACCCTACAGGTGCTTCTATCAAAAATTCCAATATAAAACAGGTTTTACGCAGTGTAATATGCGGTTTCCAAAACATCGCAATGTCAATTTTTGAGTTCTATTTCATGACACATATCACGCGCTAGCGTAGCTGTATATCATCAGTGTTTAGCGTTTTCATCACCAGTGTTGTACAGTTTTCTGATAATGTTAGAAGTTAAATGCATTTTTGACATGTCTTCACTAAACTTGCAACACCAAACCCTACGACTCCAGGCCGTCTGTCTCACGCCGAGCTCGAACTCTTGCTCCCTGGAGGCCTAACTTCTCACGTTGTCCTTAATTTGTGCTGATGTACCTGCCAAACTTTTCCCCTGCTCACATTTGGCCAATGAAGCTGGAATTTCGCAGCTCTCTGCCTGAAAAACAAACATGCATTGGCCATTTTCTTCTACTCGTGTGCGTTTGTCTCAAAATATGTCTCCCATCATGGGGTTTCAGGTATCATTCTCGTGGATGAAAGATGTAGTTAAATTCGCTTGATAATTTGAGTGGTCTTGCACCTGCATCGTGTAAAAGGATGATGAGCGTTCATATTCATTTATATAGGGTTTATTGATTCAAGTGTTCAGTTTGCTTGCACATAATTTTAATACTCGAGGTACGTTTTTTTGTGACCGAACTCGTGGGCTTAGGCTCCTATAAAAGTTCATGGCTTTTCTGCCGTTTATTCTGGGTGCCGTTTAGATCCCGTTCTTCGGAGCGTCTTAAAAAATAATTGTTTCCTCACTTCCTCTTTCGTTTTACATCATCGCAGAGTTATGCCTGTTCTTGGCGCTGACCACAAGTGGGGTTTTCCTGCTCTAAAAATAATTTCTTTCTCTCTGAAATGCGGTTTCCCTACGTTTGTCGACAGCTCAGGTAATTTTCTGTAACCTGTTCGTATCCATTGTGTTTTGAACATTTATTTCGCATGTTGGTGCAAATCGACCGAGATCACTAAATTGTAATTGTTTCCTTCATTACGCTGAGGCTGGTTTGTAGCGCTAAATTTTGTACAGGCTTTTTGTTTACGCTTGAACATCGTCGTAGCATCTCTAAAGTTATCGGAACTCAGGCTGTTAGACTATTCAGCACTTGATACGGGATTTGATAATTGTCAAAGGACTTTATTGTGACATGTGTTCGCTTTAAACCTCATTGAGAAGAGAACAGTGTTCGTATAAACTCGAAAAATTTTCTGGTATTGATGCAACGACTGAAGCAAGCTATCTCACTGTTCTTCTCATGGAGACTAGTAGATTTCCTAATGATGGGGTGCAAGTTTCATTTCGAAAATGAAGTCACGTTTTTGCGGTGGAAATAAGCTGTGGACGTATTGTTTGCTGCGATTTTTTTCGTTAGTACTTACGTGCCAATTTGAAAAGAAGAAACGAGATTTGTTTCCAAATTAGAATTGTGAATTCGCGATTGATGTAGAATAAAAGCGCGGTCACGTTCCGAAGTTAAATCGATTGGTTGTGTATTAATGAAATAGTTGAGAATGTAGTTAAAACAGTGATTTGCTTGGTTAGCAGTCATACATATTGCACTATCTTTTACATTTTATTTTCCAACACTGCGTCATTGAATTACACCAACAATACCCCTCAGGGGGATACAACTATTGTATCTATGGGAATTAGCGCTTCCAGGGGGACTATGCGTGGGCCCGAGCTAAAGGTTAGGTAGGCTTCTTTTTGTTAAAATAACATAGGTTTTTGTTTTGTTACGGACCATCTTTTTTCGGTTCACTGCTGTCCTGTTTTTTCAACACCTACTACTTTCTTCTTCAACTTTGATCTTGTTTCATGAACTTCTTTCTCATCTTACTGTTTCTTTGCCCTTTCTACATAGATTCCGCGTTCTCTCAACTCCATTCTAAATGGTGCCTTCTTCCTTCCTCTCTTTGAATCTCATTTGTTGAGGATAGGGAGGCTTAAACTAACTAATAATAATCTAATCTACCCAACCAATGATTATTCCCGGGTTACAGGCTCATTAACTTCACTGATATTTTCAGTTGATAAGGGAAGCTATTCCGACGTCGTAGAATGTTTCCTAGGAAATTACTGAGGTAGACTTAAAGCTAGTAAGTTTTAATTGAATTCGTTATTAATTCTGCATCATTAAAGTGTTGTTTGTGTGGATAGGCGCGTCTTTAACGATTGAACGTCTGGTGTTTGAATAGTTTAATCCATAAATTACTTTGCATCTCAAAATTTTTAAATTTTAATGGTATTGAACTCACCGTGAACTTTTTCCTATACGTTTCGTGACAGTTGAAACTCTAACTCGAGAATGAGTTTCTTTCATATTTAGAATTGGTGCGGACGACTACAAAGTTCGCTTTACGAGACGCCCCTCCGCGTTACTTCCTTGTTTGGCGGTGCTACGAGCCAAATTATGGCGGCCTTATGCCTGCCGCCTTGCGTATGTTGGGCTATTGCGGCCATCTCCCCCTTCTGGAAGGTCCATCCATCTTCTTGCGAATTATTATTTCGTTTATTACCTCGTAATCACTGCGGTCGTTTTCCAACTATTTTACTCTGGTGATGTCATATTTTTGTGAATGAATATCCTAAACCATATGTTTGTTTGGTGTTATTAAAAAGAAAGAATTCTGATAAATCAATGTAGTGTGAAGTTTGGGTTTGGGATCACATGAAAATACGAATTTTCTTCTTAGGAGCAATTGCAATTCAATTTTCTCGTTTCCAAGCTCTAAGATCTTAGGTTGAACTATTTATTTTCTTGTCATAGGAAAACGATCTTTGGGCCATCTAGTATTTCAAGTTGAACCTCCAGGGTGGTCTAGTGAAAAACTTGTATTTAGCGGCGGAGAGTCGTTAATTCGATCAACATTTTTAGTACCCTCATGTCAATTCTGCAAAGAGAAGATGTCAGGAATATCGAACTCCACTCGGGTTGTCATGCAGATGTTGCCTGTCTTGGTGTGCGTACATGAGGCAATCGGCGTCTGGTTTTATTATACCAACTGATCGTAGCGGAACCTTCGGTGGCTCTGTCTGTTGTGGATTCGTCACTTTACCGCAACTTGCGCCACCGGTGGCTACGGAAGGGATTTTCATAATGCTGCTGACCGACTAGTAGCCTCAAACTCAAATTTTGTAAATACTGAATATTTACTTTTTTCAAAATTACTTACTACGGTTGATTTTAAATTTGAGTTGAATATTGAACATCAGTTTAACCAATATTGCAGTCAAAGTCTCAAGTGTTGCATTTAGTTTGTCTCCTTTTTTCTTCTATGCTTGGAAGGCGAGTGTGTGCGACGTGTATTCGAGGGGTGTCGTTTTTTTCTCGACCTTTTAGTTTCTTTGTGAGGCTTGCAGCGCCTTTATTTCACCGGCTGCTGTGAGGGCAAGCCCTGACAATCGCAGTTGGGGCTCCCCTCAAGGGGATACTACTATTGCGTTTATGAGAATTAGCGCTCCCAGGGCAGGGGGGGTGTACGTGAGGTCCCTAGCTAAAGGTTAGAGAGGCCTTCCTTTTGATGAAATAATTTTTTTTTGTTACGGTACATCTTTTTGAGTTCAGTGCTGTCTTGTTTTCAGCACTTAATACTTTCTTCTTCAACTTTAATCTTGTTTCATGAAATTCTGTCTCAACTTATTATGTCTGTGCACCTTGTGCATAGATTCCGCGTTCCCTTGGGTCCACACTAAATGGTTCCCTCCTCCTTTCTATCTTTGGAACGCTTTTGCCACGGTTAAAGAGGCTTAAACTCCACCTAATCTAATCTTGTTGGAGTACGCGAAGTCTTGCATTCTGTGGTTCCACTTATACTTGTAACGAAATTTTTAGGTTAGCTAAAGTTGTGCCCACAATCAAAACTTTTCTTCTTCATGTTAAAATACAATGGGAGGAAACAAATATTCGTACCCCAAGAAATTCGATTCCTAAAAAATTCCTGTTGGACAAAAACGAAACTAATTTTCTAAATGTTTATTAAAATACACAAAACCAGATTATGCAAAAAAAATAAGAAAATTTAACTATGAATGAAAGCATATGCATTTTTGCACGTATAAAGGCTTAAGAGTATTCGTACTAAATAAGTTTCTGATTATAGAAGGTCTGAATTACTTTTTATCAAGAGTGCTAAGTACGAAACTGTCTACATTGTTTCCGCAAAGCGCTCAGTAGCTGAGATGAACAGTATCTACATACTTTTCTAATCAGTTAACACTGCAGAATCATGCAGTGCATTACAGTCATAGGTAATAGCAAAGAATTTCAAAACTCAGCAAGAAACATTTTTTATAAGCAGGTGCGACATACATAAAGATATCAGTAGAAACTTGAAATTCCGTTAATGACCATTGCTTCGTTCATTTTTGAATTGAAGATTCAAGAAGGAACTAAATTTAAGGAAACCGTACAAAACCTGATGCCTCGCAGGAGATATCTCGAAGCTCTTATAGAAAAATCCCCCAAAATTTGTAAAAATAATCCAACGATCACTCGCAGAGTTGCAATATGGTGTCAGGTCAGGCTCGGGCACAGTTGTTTCACTTCGCCACCATAAAAGCAATTAACTCATTTGAGAAAAACTAAAATTTCGCTCTCCAGGGAGAACTCCATTGTTATTGAAACGTCACAGGGATGTGCGGGTAAAATTTAGTCCTGAATGTAAAAATAAATTTGAAACATTCTGGGAGTGTTCTGCGGAGAGATGAGAACAAAATTGAATTATCTGGTCGCAATTCTGGAAATCATGCTTTGGGGAAAGACAGAGCTGTCTCTTGTGGCGAAGAACACGATTTTCGCTTCAAAGTTTGGTGGATGTAGTATCATAGCCTGGGAATATTTATTCCGTGCAAAAACTCCCAGTATACAGATAATAGAAGGTAGAATTATGCAGAGCTATACCAAAATATGTTGAACACAGACTTTCATTGTTTCAGTGGCAAAACCGGAGCTCTCAATAGATTGGATATTCCTACAAGATAAAGACGTTTTGCACACATCAAAATTTACCAAGAAATGACTTGGTGATCACACTGTAGAACAACTCGATTGGACAAACCAGTCCCCGCACTCAAACCCTATTGAAAATTTGTGGAGTTATTTGAGATTTAATTTCTATCAAGATCTCCAAAAAGCCCAGAATGTGAGGAAGAATATCGTCACAAAATTGGATTTTATTCCTAAATAAACGTGCAAATCAGTAACTAATAGTTATTGACGTCGATTGATCGTTGTGAAAGTAAACAAGGGGTGTATATGTTACAAGTTATTGAAACATGACTCTAAATTTGTTTTGAACTATTTGAATACCTTATTCACCCTTGTTTTTACCGAATGTATTTACTCTTTTTGCCCGTTAGTTTTTTGGGATTCTCTTTCATGTTCTGTTTCTATGGTATTTTAACGCAAATTTTTGTTCAATTTGTTTCGGTTCAGTTCATGTTAATTTGTTAGATAAAGAATTTTTAGTTGTACGAATATTTGTTTCCTCCCACCACTGTCTGTGAAAAGTTTTAACGGCTAAACGAAATTCATTTCAGTTGAAATTACGTTAATTTTTTTAATCACTCAACACAAGTTCGTGAAAAATAACATGTTAAATGTTAAGGACGGAATACGAGGTATTCGATGAAAATTCTCTCCAATTCCTTTCACTTAGCACTCTATTTAGTGTTCTCCAACATACGTTTCTCACAAGCATTTTTTGTTCAAGTAAGGCAGTCAAATATACGCATTTTGGTTTGAAATGATTAGTTTCAGATTGAAAGTTCTCAGTTGAGTCGAGCATACATTTGCAATTTTCATTTAAACACGTTTAATGCTTTCTTCCAAACTCGATTTACGTTTACAACTTTCATCTCAATTCATCGCACGTTCGCGAGCACTAAAAGGAGGGTATAATATGAACTACTTTGCCCACATGATGTTGAACTCTAATCTCTGGGAAGTTACGGAGAGTGAACTGGGGGGACTAATCGAATAATGATGAAGACTCAGGGGAGGGCTCTCAGCTTTAGTGTAGCGTCCATTTACGCTGGCAGCTGAGCCACTTTAATTTCTGTGGACCGGCGTGTTCTCTACGTAGCCCTGTCTTGGTTCCCAACCATTGGTGCGGCCCGTGCTGACGTCCTATTTTACTTATTTCGCGTCCGTGTGGCGGAGTGTTGTGTGTGGGATAGATGAACTTGCATGTCTTCATGATTGAATTATGCCGTAATTTTGAAGAAATTAAATTTTAATAGTAGGTAAAATTAATCTTGATAGGAAACCCCCTCAGGGGGATACAACTATTGTCTCTATGGGAATTAGCGCTCCCAGGGGGGCAATGTGAGGGCCCGAGCTAAAGGTTAGGTAGGCTTTCTTTGTGTTAAAAACATAGGTTTTTGTTTTGTTACTGACCAACTTTTTTTCGGTTCACTGCTGTCCTGTTTTTTCAACACCTACTACTTTCTTCTTCAACTTTGATCTTTTTTCATGAACTTCTTTCTCATCTTACTGTTTCTGTGCCCTTTCTGCATAGATTCCACGTTCCCTTAACTCCATACTAAATGGTGCCTTCTTCCTTCCTCTCTTTGGATCTCATTTGTTGAGGATAGGGAGGCTTAAACTAACTAATAATCTAATCTATTCTTGATAGGAAATATTAGGAAGTATTCAGCTTTTATGTAAACGTTAGGTAGAATTTGTTTAAATGGTAAATACTAGGAAGAATTCATCTTCATTGTAAACATTAAGTAGAATTCACCTCAATGGTAAACATTAGGGGGAATTTTTTGTTTTTTGTGTTGGGTTTTGCGTGTCGGTATCCCTACGTGCACCAGGCGCACTTCATATTCCGGGAGGTATAAGAGAGTGTAAAAAACGGCGCACTTTCGATAGAATAATTCCTCTAACATTGACATTCAAATGAAATAAAACTAGCTAATATGAGAAGCTCAGGAAATAGATACGAAATATGCTGGTAATTGAACCTTTAGTTCACGATTAAATTTCATGTTTACAATTTTCGCTGAATTAACTGATAATGGTAAAAGATGCCGAGCGATTGCAGGCAACTTGGTGCTGTAGGTTATTTCTGCATAAAGCTTTTGCTGCGTTCGTTCTAATAAGGATTAGCGTGTAATGGAGCGATAACACTCTGTATCAGTAGCTGATAGAGACGCATCAGGCTTGTCGCACCCAGTCGCCACTTGTCTGTGTGAAGGACAACTGTTGACTAGGCAAGTTTCTTCATTTTCAGTGTTATTTATTCATCAATTATTGGAGTGCATTTCGTGGATTCTCAGTCTTCTATTTCCTTTGGTACGTATGGCGTCAAAAAATCTGGTCTAAATGAGGGATGTTTATAGTACTATTTGTAATAAAGTATTCCCGTTGGTGTAATATATATTTTTCTGTGTCAAAATAAATTTATATTTGAAGCTCTCATACTTTCTGTAGTTATGCTTCCAGCGCTCGAACTTGATTTTTTCAAATGATTATTTTGTTTCAGATATATTGCCACGTTTTAATCATCTATGAAAGTCCGTTCATTCCATCTTAGTGATTTATGTGTTCAGTTGGAAAGTTTAATTATTTAATAGATTCATGCCAGCAATTTGATTTTTACTGTTTTGATTTTAAGGTTAGCAGGCGTCCGTGAATTTTTCATTGTAACTTGTCCTTTTTTCTGGTACTTCTTTTGAAGGAAGGAACATAATAACTTTGTTATAACCTTAACCTTGAGCATCGTACTCTCTTTACTTCATTTTACGGAGTTTGGTCGCGGAGTAACTATTCCATATTAACGTACATTCTACTACTTTGATCATAATAATAAGCGTCATAATGGTGACGCATGAAGGCCTATTAAAGTGTCAGTTACTGTTAAAGTGAAAGAACTCCCTCGTTTGAAAGCCTGCGACCCTCCAGCCTGACTTGGAGTGGATTAAGAAATGCCAGCTAACGTGTGCGCTGCGCCGTTCGTACTGGTGATCGTCTGCAGCTTGTCTTTCAATTATTGTTGAAGTCCTTAAATAGTTGGCTTCGTGAGTCGTTTTCTCCCCAGAACTGATTTACACAAATTTTCTTCCTTTGATTCTAGTCGCTGAAACCTGCTATGCGGCTTACCACCTTTGTAGGCATTCACGCTTAGTTATCAATACTATACAGGGTGTCCATGAAAAATGTATCCACTAATTGAAGTTAATAATAATAATATATCTGTAGCGTACTGTACAACACTTTATTTCCCTTAACACGTTGACTCCGATGGGTTAAACTGAAGTTCAGCATTCAACTCAAATTTGAAGTCAAAAGTTGTTAGCAATTTTATAAATCCAAACATAAACTGGGTACATTAAATAACATTCATTTTAAAAGATTGTTCAAACTTTTTCAAACGACACATTGATGGATCGTTTCACATCAAGAAGAACTTTAAGCACGACCCATCGATAGGTCGTGTCGCAAGCAACGTGGTATACATTCAGTGGATGTTTTTTTCCGTTAAAAATGAAGCAATTAACTAGTAGAAGAATATTGTGTTATAGATAGAATTCGTGAATACACTTTCGTAGATACGGTGCATAATAAAACCTCAAGTTTCTCAAAGTCATAAATAGAAGAATAAATTTGAATTATTCTTGTGCTTGATTTCTCCTATGTCATTACATTGGGAATCTCCTTCAACACGTGCAATTGGTTGGTCCGTCTCTCTTTAAAGGATGCTTAATGACCGTATCTGTGATACGCGTTCCACCAGTGCACAGGTACAAGAATATTTTAATCGCGGGTGCTATCAAGATGGGTATTTTTGTTTTTTTATCATCCACACCTGGAAGATTTGTATAAAGAAAATATAAAACCCCGTCTTTTTTGACGGGTCGTGTATACTAGTTATGCACATTGATATTTTCTTAATTTAGCATCACTGGAGTACCCAGTATTCGCACTCTCAACGCACCGCGTGACCTCGCGTGTTGGCACGAGCGCCGTCCCACGCTTGGGGCTCGGTTTGGCTCATCATAGCATCCGTCACCGCAGTGCGGGCGCAGATGCAGGCTTATGCCATCGTATGCTACTTCTCTTATGCAGTTCGGTCTCGCGCATCGGGCTAGATGGCAATTTCGTGGTTTCATGTTGCTTGCTCTGCTGAGTCAGCGCGGAAGTCTTTCTATTTTTATTTTAATTTTTTGCTGTGACTTGCCAATTCTCACGGGAAGGGGAGATTTCTGCGTACACGCGGAGTGTTCTAGTTAGAGGGTTTTTGTTAGAGATAATTTCGTATTTATTTGTTCAATGTCGAGTGGACAATTTATTATCAGAAACCGTGTGCGATTTTTGTCTCGCAAATAAGCAATTTTCACTCTTCTTTTTTTTACTCGGTCGTGAGACCAACGTAATGTAATGCATATTTCAAGCCGAGTGTCTACGATGCTTCGTCAAATGAAGCAATTTTATATCCTGTATTGATACTTACTGGTCCACCGCTTGAAATTTTGATAAAGGGCTTCTGTTCCCGGGTCCTATCTTTATACATCAATTTCGTGCCGAGTGCCATTCACACACTCAAGACCATCAACGATGACTTATGTCACTACCCGCAAGTCTTGACTTGGACTAACCATTATTTCCCTACATGGTACGCGTTTTCTACACAAATAATGCAAGAAAGATTTATAACACTCTCTGAAAAGAACGTCTCGCGGAATTTGTCCTAAAATAACCATTGTATTCACCAAAACACACAGAATATATCCTTGCAAAAGAAACGAAAGTAACGAATCTCTCTTAAGTATTCACTTTGAACAGAAAAGGGCCCTAATTTCGTGCGAAGCACCGAGGTCAGAACAATTCCACCTAAACTTAATCATTCCATTTTTTATGGGGGTTTAATCATGGTCAAAATTTGTACTATGATAGAAGAGCCGCGTCGGTCGATTGTCCAAGTGAATTATCAATATAATTTAAATTTAAGCTTTAGACTTAAAAAAAATTACTTAGATTAGAAAGAACTAAATGATATTAAAAGTGGTATTCAATTCCGTCCGCAACATGTTGAAAACATGTTGAAGATTATCAAGTCCGTTGTACTGATACAGGATTCAACTCCTAAGTGTCCGTGCTCGGATACATTAGAAGAACCAGTGTTGGGCAGTTGCGCCGCAACAATTTTTTGAAAGTTGCTAATCTGTTGCGATCGCAACAATTTTCGACATGTCAGGCCGCAACTCGCAACCGCAACATCACGATGGTGATTTAATTTTTAAAATACTTCAATTAAGTTTAATACTCGTTTGAAACTCAACCGTTCAGGGAACAACCCATTTGGTAACTGTTTATTATTAGCATTATGCGATACAGTGATACGCATACGCTTTGCTTCCAGTATATTAGTATGTTCAATGTAACTCATTATGTAAAATATGTTATTGGGAATGATGTGGGCTGTAAGTGTTTATTAGGTGTTGTACGGTAAATCTACATTCCTAGATGTTGCGATTTGCCAATGTACTTCACAACGACGATTTTATCTTGGCGTCCTCTCTGCATCCACATCTTAAGCTAAAATGGCTAAACGAAGTGCAGAGAGTGGAGGTAATAATAAAAAAATTAATCGCCTATCTTAATGACAGATCGGAAAATGGTATTTCAGCTGAGGGGAGCAGTGTCGAGGACGTAGATGACGAAGATGACTTCTCAAGGTCATAAAGATTTCGGATGATGAGGAACAAACGAAGAAAAGTTCGTTGAAACAAATCAATGATTGGCTGAAACAGGCAGTAATCAACAGAACTAGCCACGCTGATGTTCACTAAGCGATGTTTCCTTCAAGTGAATTTGTCGTTCGTTCATCCAATTTAACACGCCAATACCATCGAGCGCTGCGGTTGAACGACTGCTCTCCTTAGGCAAATAAATTTTGAGACAACGACGTGCTTGGGATACGTGATAAAAACGTTCGTTGTGAATGTTGAAATTTAACAGGCAGGAGCGTTTGGGACTGCGGAGTTCTAATTTACTATTTGAGGAGGGACTTTGAAGCGATGGGAGATATTAGTCGGGAAATTCTAGATGTATTTCTTTCTAGCTTGACTGAAAATCGAATAAAGAAATACCGATTGCATCAGTGGAATTAGCATGCTTGATGGATAAAATACGTTTAATCTTTGACAATGGCAAACATTTTGAAATGTTAACATTTTTGAAAGGCAACGTTGGTCGTCATTGCAGTGCATTGATACGGTCACATTGAGATCATGAATCCGTATTAAATCATAACAGAGGAGCAACAAAAAGCAAAGGAATGTCATATATTACAGGAGCATATACATGGTTTTTCTTTATGCGTCATAAAGGGTGTACAAATGTTCTGCACTTTTCTGTTTTCTAATTTTTTTGCTACATATACGGAACTTCTATGAAAATATAGCTACTAGCTAGGTACCTTTTTGACCATATTTTCATTAGAAAATAGAATTCATTTCATTTTGCATGCTATGTTTACAAATGAAACGTTTATTTCAGTATCTTGATATTTCATTGAATTCTAGTCCACACATTACTCGATCTATTAATTTATTTAGTAAAAAAATGCACTATTTTGAATATCTTGATATTATTTTTATTCATAGCAATATATACGAAAATCAATTGAATATTATCTGATTGAAATTATGTTTAATAATTAAAACGTTGCTGTTGAGATCGTAACTTTTTTTTTTCAAAGTTGCTGTTGCGGTTGCGTCGCTACTTTTTTGTGGTTTTGCGGTTGCGCCGCAACATTTTAAAAGTTGCGTGCCCAACACTGAAGATAACGTTATCTCATATACTTTCACTTTATTCATTTAGAATTGGTTAATAATTGACTAGTTTTGCCGAACTTCCCCTTGTCGAGTGCCTTCATTTCTGATGTTCCGCTCACGTGTTTTCTGTTTTAGCTTGTATGTTGTTTTTTTTTTTCATCGCTACCAATCGAATATACTCACTTTAATTATGTAGCGGAGGCAGACGGTGCAACTGCTTTGTTCGAAGCAGAAAAGAAAAGAAAAATTCTCGGTGGCATAGATATAACTGGTTATACATTTCTTTTGCTTTCAGTTTTTCCCGCCATTTTACGAGTATTAACGAGCACTGCACAAACGTCCGTGTTGCGTCAAGCATTTTTCTCTCATTATTTTCCAAATAGCCAGGAAATGAACTTTAGATTATCACGTCTGGTCTAGGATGCTCTAGTAGTGATAGTAAGGGGTGACAGTAGCTAAGTGTTCAGTTTAAGCACCAATTAAGTTGTTCGTTTCGTACATTTATGCTCATTTTTTCAAATAATATTAACGTTCCATTTTGTACATGCTAGATGCTTTGTATATGGAAGAACAACTCCATTGGTCTCAATTAGTATATAGATATATATATATATAAATATATATATATATGTAAGATTATATCATTTATGAATGTGTAGAAGTGTGAGTGAAGTGTAACTTCTTGTGCCACGTAGCCTACTGAATTTCCACGTGTTGCCAGAATACTTCACAAAAACTAACTTTAGAACATTGAAAGTAAAGTTTATTCTTAGATTAGCGTGTTAAGTAGTCTGATTTCACTTGTTGTGTTGTTAATGTTTTACTTTGAAAACTTTGAAAGTTCCCAAAATTTGCTGCTGGTTTTGTCGTCGTTAAAATCTAATTTATTTTCACAATATCGCTAAGCCCCCAACATTTGTTTTTTAAATTCATCAGTATTCTTGCATAAACCAGGGATGCTAATTTCATCTAATGAAGTCGTTGCAGCCGCATTGTAATCGGGCTCATGTGGTTTTAAGTTTCATTAATTATTTTTTCAAGTGTCCCAGAGCTGTAAAAACGTTTCATTCATGTGTAATATTGCTTGTAAATTAAAGGCAGTGCTTCTTAATTGAAATTTTTCAACACTGCAAAAGCATTTTTTCGCCGTACAGCGGGCGTGTGTTGTAGGTTATCATTTTTTTGTCCACTCACTCATTATCTTTAATTATTATTTAAACGGTACATAATATAGCCCATAAGCAAGATCATGAGCCAGTACATCATTTTTCTAATGAGTTGCAGTTTTTGTTCCTTTTAATTATCTGTTCATCATAGAGCAATGAAGTCTTTCCGTCGTATCGCATCGTCAAAGCGCCAAACTTTGAGTAGCACGTTTCCCAGTTTTTCATTATGATCTAAGGGATGCTAAAATGAGGCACCTCTCACCGTGTCCACGAACTGAAAGCTTCGTTCCGGCCGTTGCTAAAAGTACGCGTGCGTGCAAAAAAATAAAACAGACGAGAAAGAGTGAGACGCTTAAGAGCTACGATGTTTTGTTTTTAGAAACACGCTCTGCAACATTTTCGGGTTCGAGCGAACTTTTCTTGTTGATCTGCTCTACTGTAGCTTGAGAGCAGTAACACAAGGTACAAAACTTGCTTGGGGTGAATGCTTCTGTTCCATATCGTACTGAAAAATTGTACTCTCTGTATCTATTCCAAAAACTATTTTGACGCAAAACTTCATTATTAGAAGACTGTAATAAATGAAACTATCGTAAGTTTGTTTTTCATTTTATTGGATCACATATTTGCATGAATCTAGTGTAGGTTTACTATAGGTTTATTGTAGTCGGCGCTCTCATAACGCTAGAGAGCCTGTGTTTACTTTCATCTGTTGCAAGTACGTTAACCCACGTATTTTATTTGTAGCTCATTATTTTCTCACTCTCTAGTGTCTGGCAACGGGAGTGTAAGTGTCAAGTCGCAATTTGTTATTTTTACAGTCCCATTGTGTGAAAGCCTGATGTTTAGTCATGTTACCATACTGGCATTGCGTGGGATGATTGTGTACTTACTTGGGCCCGAAATACCCGACTTGGCTGCAGTGTTTTTGTTCGTCGTTCACTGACCAGACTCGGTCTGTTGGTACATCGTTCTTTTGTCGCAGCCTCGTATTGGCTGTCTGCGTTTGTTTTGCATCTTGGCTCATTTAAGTACTCCTTACACAGCCGCCTGTGCTGCTTCCTGTTCATGCCACACCGCTGTCAACATTAGTTAAAGTTGCGGAAATAGATTGCGTTCATTTTAGATTCACTTAATTTTGGAGTGTGTTGATGATAATCCAGTGTTTTAATGTTGCTTCTAATACAGAATAAATTACACGGATACAGACGTTTGTACTAACTACACACAATAATTGACGCTTTATTTGCATTAGTTCATTGTGCACTCACTTTTTCTGTTAAGGAACTAGAAAATATTCACAATCAAACTCATCATTCAGGAGCGTCGAAGATATTGGTTTACGCAAAAAATGTGTTTCAAACTCACTGCGAATATTTAAGCAAATGACTCACATGGTTGTGGTCCAACTCTATTTTGAGTTTACCGGTTTTGTAAAAATTTCCATCAGGGAATGAAAAAGTCCTTGTGCATTTACTTATTTTGTTTATGGAAACAGGTGAAAATGTCAATATGTGTACATGTAAATCACTCTGAATATGGTTTTATATTACAATGGATGATAATGGCTATTTTTGATGTAATCTAGACTTGTCTAAAACTGTTTTTATCTATGAAATGCAATAAAGTAGTTCCTTGTTTTTGCCCACGTACTTTGGCTGTATTAATCTGTGGTATTTTGATGTCTAGAAGCGTTAGATGCTCTCATAGTGATCCACCGTTCATTTTACTCAAGTTTCAAAATTGACAACGCTCGTGCCGCTGAAAATACATTGATTGATTTCAATAGCTGCGGGGTTTTGCCGTCAACGCAAATTGTGAACACGCGTCATCACGAACATTTACGTTCGTTTGTAGCATTGACGTATCAATAGGTTGTTTTCATGCCTACCTTTTCTAGTTCAAACTAATGTTGTTGTCCGTCGATGGAGGCCGAATTCCGAGCAATTGACCTCTGGTATCCTTCACGGTCCCCCAGTCTTGACATCGTCGACGCGGTACTGAGTTGAACGACGTCAGAACTTTGTGCTAGCATTCTGAGCGAAAAAGTTTTTAATAACGCTCGTTAATTCGGGTCAATCTTGCTTTTCAAACGGCACTCTTTTTTTTATTCATTAGACCTCAGCTCCTGTATTCTCCTAGGTTCGGTGATCTCTTACAGTAAACTGGTTATTTTCAACGTAAGTTTTGCCTCATTTGGGCTCCTGACTATCAACTGTTACTCTTCACCTACTATATCGTTCTGAAGCCTAATTATGAAAGCGTGTTTAGTTTTACGAGTTGCACACTGAATTCGTGGCCGTAAATTGGAAGTATCTACGAGGTGGTTGCAAATTTGTCTATCTCCGTCGAAATTTTCTACATTTGTGGCGCTTAAAAGCATTTTTATGAATGGTTATTCAATACTGGACCATTATAGTAGAACTTATAATTTTAATTTCGAAATAAAGATAGTACTTATACGTTTTATATACCTGATATTGCTGTAGTGCCGCTAAATGTGTGCTTGGTTACAAAGGGGTTGTTTATAAGAAGCACTCTGTAAAAACTATGTTAAACCGAATTCATACTTATTGACATTCCACTTTGGTGAATCATCATTTATTCTAATACCTAAGTACTCGTTTGGCGCTATTCACGTCATGAAATATCGTTGAGGAAGCGCTGGTCGCACGTGGCAGTACTCCGCTGAGCAGCTGCTGCGCTGCCCAACACCTGGCCGCGTGCAGGAAACTCTTCAGCTGAGCTCATACTTCTTCTCTTCGTATGGCCACGGTTCTGGTACTGTGTGCTTATTTCTTGCTGTCGTTTTGTGTTTCTGTTGTTCTGCATCGTGTCGTCTAGTGCTCATACTTGGGTTATAGTTAGTGAGCTTTGTATTCTTGAACTTTGATCGAGACAGTGGCGTTATTGAATTCTGATCGAGACTTTTGCGTTGTTGGGCTTTGATCGAGACTGTTGCGTTGTTGAACTCTGATTGAATCAGTTGCGTTATTGAACACCTATGAAATTTGGTCTGGGTCGATGGTTTCACGCTGTCTTTATACTCCTTCCGGTGGTGGTTTAATAAAACGACCAACCTTAGTTGGTGATTTTTAACTTGGATAAAATGAAACCTTTGTGCTCAATCATTATTTTAAATATGTGGTTTTCTTTAACGAAAGACTCACTCCCTGAATTTGCCATGACTCATTGTCAATCTGAATTAAAAATTAAGCACCTGGCGCCGGCAAGCTGTTCAAATCTCGACGCCTGAAATGCTAATGCTGATAGCATAGTGGGACAGCTATCTCTCCTTTTTCTTACATCCTCCGTCTACCCGAATCTGCGACAATTAAGAAAAGCTGCAGTATTGTTGTTGCGATCCTCGTCCGCCATTGTTGCTAAATAAGAGGAAGCTGCCGCCGGCACGAGTTATTAATCCCACTCCTGTCTGGATAAGTCATTTACTGCCGTGGTGTGCTGCTGCATGCATCTCCGTTCGGGCGTCTCGAGACGCCAAATGGTGTTCTAAAGTTGCTCGTGCTGGTGGAGGAATTGTTTATTTAGTGCAGCAGATACTACGACTTGCAACCTTTGCGCGGCCAAATTTGACCTCTGCAACATGTCTCATTGAGAGTCGCAGTACTGTGTGTGTGATATATGTTTTACGGGAGCGTTGGATGTACCGCTGTGTAGAACTGTCAGTACAGGTGTGACCCGCAGGTGTTCCGAGGTACTTTCCCGTGAGATTCTGTGAATAGCAAATTTGTGCTTCGTGATGAGGTGTACTGTTTTTTCGTGTCGTTGAAAACCTCGCTTTTCAATTTTGTGAGAATTTTTTAAGTTTCTGTGCATGATTTTTGTGGGTTATTTTTTAGTTTTGATCTTGAAAATTTTACATGTATTTATGATCAAGTCTTTTTAACTACAGTGGCTCGTTTTTAGTGTCGAATTGTATCTCCTGCTGGAAAACATCTGTGAAGGAGACGAATTCTATTTTTTGCAGGGAGTAAGTGCGTTCTGATGTGCTAGCAGTCGAAATATCTCTATTCCTCAAAATAATGAAAAGTTCATTGCAAACTTCTTTCTTGGCGAAAGTAGCGTGTCTGTTTAATCGTGGTTTTACCTGTGATTTGATTTATTCTAGTACGTTACTATGACTGCTTCGAAATCTCCTGTTGCTGTTCATTCAAGTCCTGCCAAAACGAAAGCTTCTTTCAAGCGGGCGAATGCGAGTGTACTTGGTTCCTCCAGCTGTTGGGCGATATCAAACTCGTTCGTGAAAGCAGACTGTCCCCTGTCCATGAGAGGTGCAAATGAGTGCGATCTGAACACGACCATTGCAAGCATCAGTGCAGCAAGAAAAGGCTGGCTAACGCGCCTCGGGGGCTGTGCGGGCTGTGGGCTGCGGATGAGACTCCCTTGGGGAGCGCTCAGTGAAAACAAGACCATTCAGAACCCTGGTGCACAGTATAACACGAACGGAAGTTCTGTGCCTGTTAGCTCGAACAACAACTTCGAGAACACCGTTGTGAGCTCAAATTGCAATTCGTATTTAATATCTAAAGCACAACCGACTGATTCATCGTTAGGCTGCAACAAAGTTATTGGGGCAAGTCAGTATTCGTCCACTGATAACTTACTGGATGCACAACGTTCTGTGAATGATCAAAATTGTACCTCAAATCAAAATCATCTTTTGAACATCAAATCCGATGGTCATTTTTCTGACAGTGAAGACTATGGTTTTAGAAGACGATCTAAAAGAAGTAGTGACCTACGGCCTGTGTCCTACGATCTGTCCAATTGGATTCTCAAGTCCGAAGTTTCACAAGCTGGCAGCAACAATTCACGCTGTGTTCTCTCAATTGGTAGAAACTGTGACAAGTACACTGGTGGTAATGAAAACGTTTCTCATCGAGAGAAGAAGCCTCGACCGCACCGAACACTAGCCCAAATTTTTGCGTGCCATTCCAATGAAAAGTCGTTAAATTCTAGCTCATACATCGACGATGAAGAATTGCCCTTTAGCTCTGTACCGTGTCAGTTCCGATCTTATTCAGATACGTGTTTGGATGCTCCGCCCCAAGTGCAAACACATGTTTTCAGTACAGCATCACCTCCTGTGGACACATCTACTCCTATCCTGGGTTTTGAAATTAAAAGGAAAATACACAGCGACAATGAAGGTGCCTTATTGGATAAACATCCAAAAAATGCAAATAATGTCAAAGCTTCAAATAATGTATTAAATTTGTCCGTAGCATCGGAAAGCAGTTTTGCCGGGGGTGCGTCCTCTGAGAAACGAACGTCTGTGCATGACTCATGTAAGCCATTTTACTTCAGTCCAAAAATCTTGAAGATGAACTCTTCGCGAGACAGCTGCGCAACGTATACGCCGAGAGGAGCGATGCCGAGCTGCGGATCTCCATTCGTAACAATCGACGCCGTGCCGAAAAGTGAGGCAATTGTCATACCGTTCGTACATCAGGACGGGGTGCCGGATGCACAGGATAACGCCGTCAAAAGATTCGCTCCCGAGAAACCGCCCAGACTCTTTCTCCCATTGTTCCAACCTCGATCTTCTATTAACACCTGCAGCTCGGGGCTCAGAAGCTGTGCAGCTCCTGTGCTCTCTTCTATGAAAGAGGCGACCAACGATAGGAAGTCTCAACCATTGCTGTCATATACGTGTGAATATCTGCCACCTAGGGAGATCTTCTATTATGTCAATACGGTGAAAAAATTTGAAATTAATAGTAACGACGTCTGTTCTTCTGTATTTTCTAGCATTAGCTCTCGACCAATTTGTCACTCAAAAGAAGGTGTCACTGCAGGCCTCGACGAGAAAAATCTTACTTCAGTTGGGCCCTCCAGTTTGCCTCTGCCCGATTTAACTGCTCGCAAATTACAGACTGATAGCAGCTCTGATCGGGAATCCAATCTTAACAGTTTTCCAAGTTCATTTAATGCAAATTGTTCTTCAATTGATACCGCTGAAGCTTCTGATGTTAGTTGTAGAATTACAAAGTTCATCGATGTACAAGATAAAAAGAGGAAGCTAAGGAAACAAGTGTCCTTTCACAAAGGACGGAACACGGATGTTCCAGTTTTGCTGAAGTCTCACCGACGCAACTGGCCTCGTCCTCTGGAACGCAGAGTTTATATGTGCGAGTGCAAACCGCAAGCGCGAGCTGAGAGCTGTAATGCTGTAAAAGCTGGTACTGCATGTAATATGAGCTCAGCGACAAGCTCCGTCGCAACAACTGTTTGCTCTATTGCTGATTCCGGTCAAAGTTCGAAGAAAGTTTCTATTGAAGTCTCAAGTCATTGTTCAGTAACAGAGGAATTTCCCAAGATCAATGAAGTCAAAGATATTGATGAATCAACCCGAGGAACTGCAGAGAACGACATTGTTAGAGTTTCTACAAACAAAATCTTGTCGAGAAACCAACAATCTGAATCATTTCTTGGTGAAAAGAAAGTGAGAACTTTGAGGCGGAGATCGAAAGCTAGTTTTAGAAAACTACTGAATGAACGAACACACATTGAAATACGACCTAAATTAGTAAAGTCATACATGAATGACTCGGCGTTTTGTGTTATGAACAGCACTAAAGTTGAACTCGGAGTGCGTGAAAACGCATCAGCCGTCTCTCAGTACAATTTGAGGGTGGGACTGGGGGATTTTGCTCGTCCGAAACCTCAAGGAACATTGAACTCTTGTTTTGTATCTGTCCCGCCTGAACATCAAGTATCGGTATCCAATAATAACCGCAATTTGATCAGCTCCTGCCAACTAAATGTTCCGATTACCCGTTCCACTTCTGAAGTTGGACTACTATCAAGCCAGCTGGTTCGAGCTGCTACCTCTGCCGTTAGCGACAAGAAACTTGCTACTGACGACAGCCTTCTCAGTCACGATTCTACTTCTAAGCTAAATGAGATCGCAGCAGATTTGTCGTCTATGAAGCGTTTGGATAAAGCGAAGAACGTATTGGAAGAAAATTCTATGAATAATGATTTTCAAGCTGAAAATTCTGCTGATCACTTTTACCAGGGAGTCTGGGAGACCGATCTCGCAGTTGAACCTGTATCGACCGATGGCGTCAAGTATGAAATTACTGATCATTCCATTGAAAACGGAAATTTTCACTCAACTCGGTTGTCAGCTTTATCCGAGGAAGAAAATATGAATGCCAATATAAACGGACATCACTCCGATAATGTGTTGAATGAATTATTTGATCACGCCGCTTCAAAAATGAAAGACGGAAACGCGTGTGTTGATGCTAAAGTGAACAGAGACGTCCGGACACTCTGCTCAACACAGCTCCAGGCGTACCAAATTGCTACTACAGGACTCAAATCGACGGCATCCAGGTAAGCTGCTCTGACGCTGTTTCTTGGTGGGAAAATATGGTAGCCTGAACGTACTCATCTCGCTGCGTCAGTTGGCAGAAAATGAGTGTAGGTTCAGGTTTTTGGTTTGACGTGTTTTCGATGATGATTTTGCACACTTGATGTGAGGCATTGAGTAAAAATGTATTTAGTTATTAAGCACGTCGGAAGCTCAACGTGATACACCTGTACTTTGATTATTTGTTGAAACTAAATTGGAATCTAGTTATAAGTATTCTAACTTCTTGTTATGAAATGCGTTGTCTCTTCTACACGATTCTCCTTAACCCTTCTTTATAGTTCACCATTATTTCTAATGTATTCTCACAAAATGTAACATGAAATTCATCCGAATTATATCTGTTGGCTGGCTATTGGATGTGATAAATCGTCAAAAAAACAAATACGTTATTCATCGCAAGCGTAATTTCTCTAAAATTTTTCTTCATATTTACTCTTAAGTCAAGTTATTCGTATTGTTCGTGTAAAGTTTCAATTGTGGGGTTTTGTATGGTTACCCTTAGATGGTCTTGTTGTGCAATTATTTTCTGTGCTTTTTCTTTTTCGTTTTCTTCGGTAGATTTGATAGGAATCTAGTGCAAAAGTTCGTTGCAATCTGTGTGAGAGTTACGCTGCGTATTATTAGAAAATATTGGTTGAATTATGTAAGAGTACCCCTCAGGGGGATACAAATATTGTATCTATGGGAATTGGCGCTCCCAGGGGGACTATGTGAGGGCCCGAGCTAAAGGTTAGGTAGGCTTCCTTTTTGTTGAAATAAAATAAGTTTTTGTTCTGTTACGGACCATCTTTTTTCGGTTCACTGCTGTCCTGTTTTTTCAACACCTACTACTTTCTTCTTCAACTTTGATCTTGTTTCATAAACTTCTTTCTCATCTTACTGTTTCTATGCCCTTTCTGCATAGATTCCACGTTCCCTAAACTCCATACTAAATGGTGCCTACCTCCTTCCTCTCTTTGGATCGCCTTTGTAGCGGATAGGGAGGCTTAAACTAACTAATAATCTAATCTTATGTAAGAGTAGCAATATTTGCATGTTGCATCGGAATCAATTTTTAGAATTCCATGTATTGTAGGCTGAAAACTGGTCGCTGCGTGAGTGTGACCAAACATCAAAGCTGAGCTATTTTGTCTAATGTCAATGTGTTGTTCAAAAAATCTTTGGAATAGATTGCATTCTTAACTTTAATGTTATGAACAGCGGATGTCTGGGTTACGTGTTGAATGTTCAAATTGATACCTCTGCTAAAAGACCTTGTTTTCATTGCTGTCAATTGTTTGTTCCCATTCCCCAAACCCGTTTGTTGACCACGCGGTAAAATTTGAGTAAATTCATTTCGTAATCTGATTTGATGAGGTTTAGAAAATTAAAATGGATTCTTTACTCATGGTAGCCTCTATCCGTAAACGGCCAATGCAGGCTGACCGCATCGCTGTATACGTGATGAAGCCTGCCAGCGCGCTGAACTGCATTAGCCTCCAGTGCAGGCGCAGAATATCTGGAAGTACTCTCAAGTGAAAAAATTAAATTACCTGTGCTTCGATATTTTTGTTTGGCAATTTTTTTTACAGAGCCTGAATTGATTCAGGGTTAATTTGTTACAGCGTGGAAAAGTACGTTGTATAGTGAAAAGGTCCCTTTTCAATTAGTTCCGATCATTCAGTTCTCTAAATTCTCTCCAGTTGGCTGCCATGGAAGTGACGTCGATGCTAGTCATGTGGTAGGGATGATGAAGGTTTCATTTTATTCCTCTCCTACCTCATGCATTCCTCTTGCTGAAGAGATTTCGTATCTTTTGAAACCCCTCAGGGGGATACAACTATTGTTTCTATGGGAATTAGCTCTCCCAGGGGGAAAAAGTGAGGGCCCGAGCGGAGATTTAGGTAGTCCTTCTTTTTGTTGAAATAAAATATTTTTGCAATGTTAAGGACCACCTTTTTCGGTTCACTGCTGTCCTGTTTTTCAACACCTACTACTTCCTTCTTCAACTTTTATCTTGTTTCATGAACTTCTTCCCCAACTTACTGTTTCTATGCCCCTTCAGCATAGATTCCGCATTCCCTAATATCCATACTAAATGGTGTCTTCCTCCTTCCTCTCTTCGATACGTTCTTTTTTGTAGCGGTTAGGGAGGCTTAAACTAACCTATAATCTATCTCGATTTGTTGAAAATTGATGTTTTCATTTTTTTGTTAGTCGAATTACCGTCTTCCATCTAGGTTTTGAAAAAAACGTCCAAATTATTTTTCTAGTAAACTGTCGTACTTCAGATTCAACTGCTGAAATATCAATGTTTGAAACAACGTTTTTTAAGCTAGTTTGTTACTACAGTGTACGAATGGTGACGTAGAGTGCAGTGGTAGAAATAGTGTATCGATGACTGATTGATTGGATGAAACAGTAGCTTCTTGACAAAAGAAACCATGATGATAAGTTATTGACAGCGTTCCTCAACTTTTTTTATGTGTAGCGTTTAATAATGCCTCTCTCCATTTCATACTCAAACGATATTTCCTTGAGCAGTGCACAGTTTGCATCAGTGCAACCACCATTTTTTGTGTTTGATCAACGCGCTTACTGCGTTCCTCATGGAGACCATTAGCTGCATCGTTAACCTAATTTCGAACTCAGTATACGAGAAAATAACTAAATGGAATAATCTCAGCCATACTGTCAATTTCATTCGGATGCTAATGAACGTAAACGGTTTAGGCATACCTGTATCGTATTCTTCAATGATGCTTAAGCTTTTTTGCACGAAGGTGCGCACTAATTTTTTCTTAATTTTTGACTCGCATTTGAAATCTTTTTACGTAGTGTCAACTAACGCTAAAAATGACGAAAAGCATTTTCAATACCTCGTGTGGAATCTAGTATTGCAAAAAACTGCGCAGGATTATGTTGCAGTCGTTGAGCATGCCGAGAATTGCTTATTGATTCGCTATACTCGCACAAAAGCTCGCAGTTCGATCTCTAATGTGTGTGAGAGACTCTGCGGGTGTTGGACGTGCGCCCTTTCGATGAATGCAATTATGTCTTCTATATTATGCACGAGCTGTCTCAGCAGACCACGTTAAAACCTCGCTGCTTGTGTTAACCGCTCGGATATCTTCATCTCATGAATATTATGTCTGAGTGAATCTGCATAAGCGACACGGGATTTCTTGTGGTACCTCGTTTCAAATGTGCTTCTTTTTTTAGGGTCGCAGAGTACGGGCAATCGATTCCTGTATGGCTGGCCAGCCGTTGCACTCACTTCCCCAGTTTAGGTTAGCTGAAATCGATTGAGGTCTCCCACGAATATCAAAATATCTTAATACTAAGTTAGCCTGCGTGCTGGAATGTAAGAATTTTATTTCGAAAGTAAATTTATCATGTGATTAACAGGTTTTGTGTGTTCAAACATATCGTGCTACCGGGGTACTGACTTTTCTACTTTATTGTCTTTTATTGTATGTTATTTTTGAGAAAATTGAGTGCCGAGTGAGGTACGCTTTCATCGTTAATGAGTTTGTAAAATTTCGAGTCCAAGTGTGTGATTTACCCGCAATGAAAACGACAGTTGTAAGAAAAAAATATAAAGCCGGCATTAAAATGGGTGGGTTACATGCTATCAACTTTAATCTTGAATTTAAAAGGTAACTTGCATAAAATTTTAGCTGTATTTTGAGAGCTGCGTTACGCATCTGTTGCCAAACGAAGTGGCACGCGCCCCCACATGTAGCTGTTACTTATGTCAGGTTGTAACAGAAGTTCTGTCCATTTTTTAAATTTGAAATAACAACGTGAAAATCCTGTCAAAAATATATTTAGTCGTCAACATAGTCACAATTTTTATTAATTATATCTTCCCATCTTGCCACAAGCTTTCTGATTCCTTCTTCATAGAATTTAGCCAGTTTGGACTAAAAAAAAGAAATTTGTTTCATTTCGACCTCTTCTCTTAAAGTAAGCCTTTATCCCATTAAATGATTCTGTAAACTCCGGAAAATATGGAAGTCGGTTGGAGCAAAATCGGGAGAATATGGTGGGAGATGCATGACTTCCTAGCCAAATTCTTCAATGAGATTTTTGGTTGCTCTTGAAGTGTGGGGTCTGGCATTGTCATGGTGCAGAATCACTCCTTTTCGTTTGATCAAAGAAGGCCGTTTTCCCTGCTTTTAAACGAGTTAGCTGCTGACAGTAAACTTCAGATGTTATCGTTTGATTGTCATCCATTAGTTGATAATAAACAATTCCCTTCAAACCCCACTATTCACACAAAAGAATTTTTTTAGGGTACAATCCATTTCTCGGCTGTGGAATTGGCTTTGAACCACGACTTAGCCAATGTCATTTGCGCTTAACATTGTTGTAAGGAATCCACTTCTTGTCGCGTTATTATTCGGCCTAAAAACGGTGCCTGAAGTTCACGAGAACGCAGTGAATCACTACCGGTCACACGCTGTTGCCTGTTGATTTCTGATTAATCGTGTGGGACCTATTTCTCAGCCTTTGAGACTTTGCTAAGTCTTTTCATTTCCCGATATATGGTCAAATGGCTTTCATCAAAGGTTTTGCTCAGTTCTCTAGTAGTGCAGGTTGGATTTTTATTAATGGTGGCTTGCAATTGCTCAGAATTGAGTTTTTTTGAGCATCCTGCTCTCGGTTCGTCTTTCAGACTGAAGTCATCATTTTTGAAACGTGAAAACCATCTTCTGCAGGTCTTTTCATTCACAGCTTCATTTCCAAAAGTGTTTTTGAGTGTTTTTGCTGCTGAGCTTGCCGTATTGCCTTTATGAAATTCAAACAGGAAAATATGCCTTACATGCCTTATATACTTAAAGTGTACATTAGGGCTAAAAATAGTTATTAAATTAATTCCGAAAATTATCACACAATCTGAGAGAAGAAATCATATTTTATTAATTACCATAGATAAGCACGCAACATTAACAAGCTAAATTGAAGTAATCGTGCCCTAAACATATAGCTCAAAAGTTGGACAGAACTTCTGTTACAACCTGATACAGCGTCACGTCATTAGGATCTTACAGGTGTTCCCTTCGTGGAGCGAAACCCAAATAGTTTTTTGCCTGAGAGAGAGAAAACAGTCATTTAATCCTTAAATTCCTAGCAGCATTTGAACGACTGAAATGAGAAATGAAGCACGTGAAAAAGAGACCTATGTTTGTTTGTTTCATATTTGAACAAGACAGTCATTATCCTTGGATTGAGCTGTACACGGCCCGCCCGAGTGAGTTGTTATGTTTGAGTAATGAGCTGAGTCAGGGTGTGACTGGAGCACAACTCTCTTGTCCTTATATGAGCACCAAAACTTGGTAATGTTTCCTTTTTGGGCTCACAATGCAGGCATGAGCAATCGATGACACTCTGTTCAATCTGTTTCTCACTTAGGTGACCCTGTGAAGTTTCGTATGATGCACTTTAGTCGTGTGACCTCTGGCAAAGTAGCGCGCATGTAGTGAGACCATGCGCTGATACCGTTATTGAGATTGTGAAGATTATGTGAAGATTATGCATTCTGCATCATTTTGGAGATCTTGCTTTAGAGATTTTTCATTTCACATTTCTCAAGGCTTCTCTCCTTACTAATTGTTAGGCTATTGTTAAATACTACCTGATTGTCATTACTTATTGTAATAAATTCGTTTATTATTTTCATTAGCGACTCAAGTTTTTCAAATTTGTGATTCCCTATACCTCGATGCTTGTATTGAATGATTGCTGCTTGACGCTTTTATTTATTTATCATTTATTTATTTAGTGCTGAGTACGAGTTGTGCGTTTGCACTCCGAAAGAAGAATTCGGTTTAGTAGTTTTAATGACCGAAATTTTCTTCTGGTGGGATAAATTTTCTGACCCTCAAATCTTCGTTAAAAATTTGCTATTTTTGAAACATCTTCAAACATCTTCATCTTCTTGTTTTTCGTCAAATTAAAGTTTCAACCTTTCCCTGTATTCCTCTAAGGGGAGAGAGGCACTGGTAAGGTTGTCCTTCTGAGCCTCTTGAGAACTCAGCACTCTACGGGGATGGGAGATATGGTGATAGTGTCTTCCCTCGCCAGTGTACTAGGAAAAAGTTGCGATGTTCGATAGTAACTTTTGCCACCCACTACAAAATCAGCAACAGACGTAGTGAGTTTCCTGAATTTAGGATTTGAATTAATAGTGAGGCAGGCTTTGTTTCTCATTACTCTTCACTGTCTCTGTGTTGAAGGAGGTCGGTGCACCATCCTACCACCTCCTAAACAAATAACTTTGTTTTTATTTCCTCTTTTTGTGTCGTCGAGATGCTTGTGTCTTCTTGTGCCAGCGTGACGTGCTGTACAATTGAGACCCGACATTTTGTCTTATGGTGCTGCTTGAATTCTCACGTCGCTGAATTTGTTTGTGATAATCGCTTCAACTGTACGAAAATTGACATTAAACGTTGAGTTCACCAACAGTTGTAATTTTGTATGTTTTTATCTGAGCTTTAACGTAATTTATATACAGATATTGTGTCTCCTCGAAAGCTCAAGATTGCCACTAAGTTCACATTCACCTCGGTCAGCATTATATTTTTGGAGCGGAAAATAACGCATTGTGTGAGGCGCCAGTGTAGCGGAGGACGCCTGTCCTATCATTGGCACTCATCAGCCCCTGGCCTGGTCGCCGCAGTTGTTCTCTGTCACCCCTGACACGTGGCCGGCTGACATCGCCTCATCTCCCGCCATCTGGACGCGTCGTGTGCGTGCTACTTGCGAGCACAAATGTTCTCAATTTTGTAAGCAACTGTGATCTGCAGAGCGCTTTTGCATCTCTATGCGCATTGCACTGTTCGTTTCCCGTCGTTCTATTCCACGTACTTCATTGTGCAGGTGTCTGTGGAAATGAAAGGTGCTGTTTTTCTTTCTTTCTTTTGAGCTCATGAACTGTATTGATTCGAGCTGTCTAGTCTTCTTATATAGAACACTGAAAGGTTGCGACTGTTGTAATATTAATGATCTGTTTTTTTAACTCGTTCAGCAAGTCTAAAATCTTGAGCTTCAGGAGTAATTCACGAATCAGCGTGGTCTAAAATTTGTACATCTTTGTCAGAAAATATGAGACTTCTTTGTATATCTCCGTTTACCTTCTATTTTAGATAACACTGAATACCTTATACTCACTCATATTATTGTGTAGTTCAATCTATTGCTACGAAAAGCGTAAAAGACATAGTTTTCTACTGATGTAATCGTTTTTAGTTTATTTACTGCCCATAATAACCATAGCTCTTGTGGTACATTTTTCCTGTGCAAGTGAGCAATCTAACTTTCCACTACGCGAGTTTGATTGAGGTATGGTAGTGAATCTACTTCAATTGCCTCAAAGGGTTCTATGAATCGCAAATTTGTGCCTGTCCTTTTGCGGAAATTTGTTCGGTAGTATTTGCATTTTGCTCTATTCATATTCCTACGCCGATGGTGTGCACTGCCTTTTCATTTATAAGAACATGCGGATTCAGCATCGTCAGTTTGGACGATGTTACTCCTTTACCCGGGCATAAATGTATTGCATCAGCTCTGTGTCGGCGCCAACTGACCGACAGCAAGCTTCCAACTTAGGGGACCACATGCTCAAATAAATAGAATATTTATTTACTGAACGACACCAAATGTCGATCTGCCTGTAGGGTCTTCATACGCCAATGGCTAGCTTCGTGCTGCAATCCTAATGCTGCAATACTCTAGTCTATTTTAAATTGTAAAAAAAACATCACTAGCATTTGGAGCAAAATTTTGCCTCCCAAACTCATTCGACACAGGAATGCCACACTTCTCCACTTGACATTATCCTCAATTTAAACGTTTCATGGTTTAAATTTCAAAATGTTGAAACACGCACGTACGTAAAATTTTACGTTTTAGCATTTACTTATTTACCTTCTCTAAAAGCGTTGCGAAACGTCGTGACTGTGATAACTATTAGGTACTCCATAAAATTATGAATCCTATTGCTGATTTACCAACAGCAATAGCTGGTATATGTTCGCTACACGTAATTCTACAGCAACCTATTTTGCCTTCAAGCGCGAGTGTTAACTATAATCAAGTATATTTTGCTTTGGCGTCTGCGATTTTCCGTGTGCATGATATTCTGACCTCGTAAACATTTTATGATTCCAGGAGCGACTTTCGAAGCAGCTCATCGTATTGATGAACTGAATCGCCTTCATTGCGGAGACGTTAAAAAAACAAGTTTGTCTTCGTCATTCTTTGTGCGCTTGATAGGTACTTGTTCAGTTGACGATTTCATTTGCATCAAAAGCTTGGATTATAGGTCTCATCGAAGTGTGCCAATTGAAGGAAGGGGATTTCTCGTTTAGATATTCTGCGTAGGTTGGCTAAGCCAGTTATTTACTGTATTTGCTATCCCAACTCAAGACACCTACATCACTGCAATGCAATTTCCCCGAGTCGTTCGTGTCATCTCCTCTCGCCCTGCGCGACCTTGCCTGGTTTTCTCTGTGCAACTTAGGACACCAGAAGTTTTTTGTCTGTGCATTATAAATAATACGTAGGAATTCGAGTTTTCAGTGTAATCATGGTTGATTTCAATGTTTCTTGCGTTTTTGTTTTTTATATTTTAGAATGTTTTTCTGCTTTTGTATCGTGTAAATTGTTCGCTCTTTGACTTGCTATACGATAGTTCAATATTTATTTTTGACTTTTTATAATTAACTTTAACTCAATGTTAAATATTTGGAACAAACAAAGTTGTGCCATTGCTGTGTTTTAGAGTGAATGTCACCGCTATCGTGTATGAATACTACAGGCGCGTTTTCATAGAAGATTTTTAAAATTTTTGCGTTGGTTTCCGCACCTTCCTGCTCAAACTGGTTAACTGTTGCTCTACATTTTCCTCCAATTTTATTAATGCAGTTGCACACGTTAGTAAGATGACTGAAATGCGTGAATTTGTTGTTTAATTCAATCTGATGAACCTAGTGGCGCGAGAACTGGAGGAGAGGCAGCAGGGGAAGGAGGTGATCCGTGGGGCGGGCTCGCTTGCCTCGTTATCCCGACCAGCAGAGGTGAAGGTCTTTCTCTTTTGTTGAGGCGCAACGTCGGTCGCTCGAGCATGAAACTAATGTGTGGCCGCCCCTGCGCGGCTGCTGTTGCGGCTCCTTCCCGACCAGCGCGCGCCCCTCGCTCGCTTCGTCATAACCTTTCGCGCGATCGCTCCCGTGATACTGACAAGCGCTCCCCATTAACGATGCCCTCGAGTCGCTTCGTCTGATTTTACCTGTCCGAACTCTAGGCCTCGCTCCAGTGCTCTGACCGCCTCGATCATACCTAAATCTCAATCCCATTAGGATGGTAGAGGATTACACCAGTTTATCTGTCTATTAAACTTTCGGGAAATTTGAATAATTTTGTATGTGAAATTATTGTGAATGGAAATGCAGAGTCCTGCTTACGAACTAAATAAATTATGTTGGCATTTGCTGTATAATTTTAATTTTTTAGTTAGTTTGGAACATTGAAGGTTAATATATGGGGCGTTGAATTTGCACTGAGCTTTTGATTTTTTAGATACATTTTAAATTTTTTTATAAAAGTAATGGGCCCTCTTAACTATTATTATTCATTCCATGTAATAAATGACTCAGTTTTATTTAATGACTGATAACTCTCGCTGTTAAACTTCGTGTCCATTTCCCTTCATTGTTTACCCCCTACAATAGGATTGAAATTGGCGCGCGTTGGTATCGCTACATTGCTCACCGCAGTTCGGCGCATTTTTCGGTGCCCGGGCTTTAATGCTTTGAAACTTATTGTTATGGTTTGTTCTCTTTTGTAACCTTGATTTTTTCTCCTCGTTGTGGAGGCGAGCGATTTGAGCTCATCACTCTGCGCTTGCGATCTCCGCTGGAATTTACCTCTGCAGCCTTGGTAGTGAACTGCGTCGGCGCTGGTGTGTTGAGCGCGTACTCGTACCTGTGTCAGAAGAAATTAACCTTCTTTGATTTAGTTCATCCTTAAAAAAGTTGTCTAAGGTTCTAGTTCTTTCTGTCAAATTATTCGAGTATCGGATAAGAACTCACAAATTTAAAGGATGGTTTTCTGAATCCAATTAGTTGAACCCACTCACCAAATATTTATCGTTTAAATTTTGAATATTTTGTCCTTGTGAGGTTATGAGATAGCTCTTCATTCTTGCCACATTTTCTTTACAATGCATTGTTTAAAAAAAAGACTACGACCGATAACTTAGTGTTTATTAATTTGCGCGGTATTTTCAATTTTGTGCAGATAGTTTTGTATGAAAACGATATCTGGCAAAACTTGATCAGCAGCTCAAAAATCATCACCAGTGTATGCTGGTGCTGTAGTATAAGTAGCGTAGAGTTTTGTTTACGCCGACTTATCAAGTATTCTTTTGTTACACACTATCTTCCTCTGGTTGCGAGTCTGGTAAAATGACCGTTTAAAACTACAGCATGTTGCTACCTGTTCTTGAATACGAGTTCGGTTATTCGCGATTCTATTTTCAACGAGTGGTCATGAAAGCTGCATCGATATTTTCAACAACAGCATCGACATTAAGAGCTCTTGTCTTCGTTCATTTGATTGGAACGAGCACATGTTATGCTAACGTAAAAGTAATTTCTACCGACTTCGTCTGAACTCGTGTTAACCGTTGCCATCTAATTAAAACGTAAAGTAGCTTTGAGCAGTATTTTTGATGAACCCATAACAACCCAACGTGGTACTCCTGCTTGAAACGCTCACTTATGACAATTTTTGTCTCGGAAGAGGTATTCTTGCTTAACAAGAGCCAGTGTTTTTATCACCGAATGATAGAAGTGCGATGATATTGCGAAATCCAAGTTTCATGCTGGCAAGATGTGATCAATGGTGCTAACCTGTTTTTAAGGAGAATATATTGTTAGTGTCATCACTTCAGAAATGGGACTGTGAAAGGACTTTAACACATGTTGACGTATTTTTTGAGAATCGTGATGGACGTTGGAGATAGGAGTGTAACTTGATTTTTTTGTGAGAAGATTAGTCAATGATCATGCAAATTTTATTAAAAACAGCTGTAAATGTTCAAGGTTTGAACGCGTTTCTTCTATTAACTATACTTTGTAAATTTTTAAACACTGTCACAGATTTCTTAGATTAGTGAAATATTTCGTATGTACTTCGTTTCAATGAAATGAAAATACCAAGCTTGAATTTAGTTGCCTCGCAGAATGAAGGCCAACATATAGTCATTTTGATTGGCTGTGCATTTCACGTTCGTCTATTTTTTCACAATCGCTCTTTCCGTCCTTTTGCCATTCTCTTGTTCTCGCTCTAAACTCAATTATAGGCATTCCTTCATTTATTTATTCAACTGTTCTCTCGTGTAAGCTTGGCTACCTGTACTCGATTTTGATCGAGCGGATCTAAATTTTTTTCAAATGGTGGCGGCGAGGCTTGATTTGAGTGAGCGCGGGTCATGCGTCGCTGAGCTTCCTCCTCCTCGTCTTCTCGCTTTGCTGACTGACCATTGCAGCCTCACGCTGTGGTGCCCTCGCCGTGTGTGCTGGGCACCCGCACTCCAGCGAACTGAAATTCAGTGTTCGTCGCTGCGTGTAGGTGTGAGGTTCTTGCTTTCAACTGCTCCACAGTGTCTATACCTGACTGCTGCATCGTGGATTGAAATTTGCTGTCGAGTTTTTGTCGCTTTTGTGTGCTCCGGCAGTGATTCTCTTCATGAAAATAAATGCGATTTGTGACTTGAATATTTTTTTTCGTGACTCTTTTGCTAGCTTAAAAATGGTAAACGTCAGAGCAAATCGATATTGGGTTTAAATGTGTGTTTTTACTGTCGCACATCAATGTACATTGTAATCTTTATTCAATTCTAATCATCCAACATTTGCTTCTGCTGTTAGAAGATAAATGAAGTCCGTGGCTTACTAGAACAATAGCTAAGAATTAAAAATGCAATTACAAAATTCATTTGTTGAAAGTAATTATGGAACATACCTACTGTTACTAAGTATTCAGTCGTGCATATTTTAAGGAATTATGAACAATTGTTCTTATGAGTTCAGTAGCTTCAAGCATATAGATTGTGCGAAATTTTGTTTAGTCTTGTTTCTTGTTTTTTGCCTAGTTTATATCACTTGTTAATAAAATGTAAATAACATAATTGCAAAAGGATTGCATTACTTTTAATCCAAAGATAATTTGTCTAAGCTTTCTCAATTTGGGTTCCTTGAATTTATGCTGACCTAAGTTTTTGTATGTAAATTACCACGGTTCTGCTCAAACGTGGGCAAAACTTCGGCACTAGGAGGTTTATTGTATAATTAAACATTTACATTTACCAATGGGTTTACGTTGCCAGCTATGACATTTTGCCTGTGAGCTGTGAAGTCCTGTTTCTGGTGTATTTTTGTTATTTATGCTGTCTTTCAAGTCAGTAGTTGTTTTGGAGTTGATGCTTCAGCAGGTGACACTGGATAGGCAGTGGGTTTAGGTTCATTAGGGGCTTGTCTGTCCTATGTTTTGAGGACTGGCAACCCCAGGGGTTACTGTCAGGTTGCCTCAGCTATAGAAAGCCCGGTGTGACTTCCATCTTTTGTGCCCACTTTGCTTTCCTCAGTTTTCATGCCTTCTTTGTTGCCTCTTTGTCGTTTATTCCTCTTCTTTGTGAATTTACCGTTTCTATGTTCCGAGTATCTTGTGTGGGAACATACCTTTTGCGTAGATTCCACGTTTTCCTAACTCCTTACTAAATGGTTTCTTTTCTTTCCTCTGTGAAAACATCTTCACCTTAAACTAACTTGAACCTTGAGAGAAGCTTGTGGGCTCAGCGCTCTGAAAGCTCCGGTGAAATTGTGAAAAAAGTTGGTTGTAGCTGATGTCATCTTCCCTCCTCGTCCAGCGTTCCTTGGTGCCTTGGTGTCTCTCAGAAATGTCTTGTTGCTCAACGCTGGATTTTCAAGACTATTTTCAATTTCTTGTACTTAAGTCATAGATTTTGAGTAGTCTTTTTAATATTCTTGTTGTTCTATGCCTGCGAATTTGGGGCTCATTATTCGATATGGTAACAGCTGAACCATTTTACTTCTACATGAATTTTTGGAACCTCAGTTTGCTTACATTGTAACCAACTTGTCTTCGTATTTATATTTTCGTATATTTTGGTGAAGTGGACAAAATCACTACATGATTTTCTCATCTTAAACTTTGCAATCGGGTAGAGTTGACCTCAACTCCTAATCGCTGTTAAAAACTTCTGATAATTTAGGTAATGAGTCTCGGCTTTATGAAATGACAGAACTGTGCAACCAAACACAGGATTGTACTCCGTTAACAGCTCAAGTCTAGAGTGTTCTAGCATCAGATACAAGTGACAGCTGCCCTCAGCATAAACCATCAGCAAGGTTCACGTGCAATGCTCCTAGTCGAGAGAATAAGTACCGCCACCGCGTAATGTGCATTGCTGTCGCTGCTTGGTGCAGTAGGTCGTTGAATCGTGTGCAAGAGATAGAAGTTATATACTTGACTTGGACAGTTCCCTTCATTGAAATTGGTTGTGTCTTCTGTGTGATGCACTCATTTCCGGGAAGAATATTCGTCTGTAAGTTTTTTCCAAAGTGGGAATATTTTTCTGGAGATGTTTAGTTTGTCCCAATTTGGTTTCTCTCTATGGGAATTAGCGCTCCCAGGGGGACAATGTATGGGCCCAAGCTAAAGGTTAGGTAAGCTTTCTTTTTGTTAAAATAACATAAGTTTTTGTTTTGTTACGGACCAACTTTTTTTCGCTTCACTGCTGTTCTGTTTTTTCAATACCTACCACTTTCTTCTTCAACTTTGATCTTGTTGCATGAACTTCTTTCTCATCTTACTGTTTCTATGCCTTTTCTGCATAGAGTCCACGTTCCCTTAACTCCATACTAAATGGTGCCTTCTTCCTTCCTCTCTTTGGATCTCATTTGTTGAGGATAGGGAGGCTTAAACTAACTAATAATCTAATCTTTGGTTTCTCTTGAAAAGTTTAGTTTTTGATAATTGGCTTGCTTGAAAATGATTTTTGACTTAAGTGAGAATAAAGTGAATTATCGTCTTCCTTAAGACCCTTTTTTGGTGCAATTAGTTAAACGTATCATTCCACTAATTTTCACAGGACTAATGCAGATCGTAGCTTGATGCGAGCAAGCTATTCGTCTGTCTAGTACGTACGTAAATCTTGCGATTTCTCTTATCTTCAGTTGTGGAGATTCTTTTTATCTCTTTAGTCGCGGGCAGTTTTTCTAAACGGGTGCTCCATTGCACAATATCAGACAATTTTGGAGCATGCATATAGGCGGACGTCTGACCTTAGCATGCGCTGGGTGGCTGGGCTGAGTTTGATTTTTGTAAGCTTGAAACGTGTGATAGCTAATTTCCTGTATTATGTATGCATTTCCATTTTGTTTTTCAATGATTGTTTTTGATCTCTCGCGAATGGCCATTTGTTTTGAGTTATTTTTTTTTAACTTTTCAGGCTGCCATCCCTTATTAAGTTTTTCCTGCTCAGAGGGTATAGGATAGGCAATAGGCTCAAGTTAGTTAAGTTTGTCTACCTTGTGCCATGGGACTGTCGCCCCCGGGGTGATACTGTTTAGTTATCTCAGCTGTAGATAGGCCCTGTGGGACATTCATCCTTAGTTCCCATTTCGCTCCTGTCAGTTTTCATAAAACACTTCATTATCTCTTGTCTTTCCTTCCTCTTCTTCTTAAATTGCTGTTCTTATGGGTAGGTTATCCTGTGTGAGAACACTCCTTGTGCATAAATTACCTGCTCTCCAAGTCCATACATTATGGTCCCGTCTCTTCGCTCTCTTGAGAGCGCTTTTGTTGTAGCTGGGGAGGGGAGTCTTGATGTAATATAATAATAATTTGAGTTATGTTCTCACCTGAGCCTTCCCTGAGTCGCGTAAACTTCATTATAGTGCGTGTATCCGTGATGTAATTCTTTTAATTATTGCCATGCAAAATTTTACGCCGACTTGTAGAGAATACATTATAGAGGAAATATAAAATTAAACTTATAATATTAGTAGCTTTAGTTTCATGAATTTGTAATGGATACTCAAGTATATTTATGCAGCTCATTACTAAATACATTTGGTTATAAAACTATTTTGTTTGTGTAAATTATCGCTCCCAGAGGGAAGATAAAAAATCCTGAGCTGAGGGTTAGGTAGCCTTCCCTTTTGCTGAATTAGAATTATTTTTGTTGTGTCACTAGCCCTTTTTTTAAAGTTCACTGTTGTCATTTTTTCAGCACCTATAACTTCTTTAAATTTTATTTTGTTTCATAATCTTCTTTCTATCTTGCAGTTTCAATGCGTACGGTATATGAGGCCATAACTTGTGCGTAGATTCCATTCCCTTGGTTTCATGCTAAATTGTACCTTTTTATTTCCTCTCTTGGGATCACCTTTGTCGTGGTTAGAGAGGCTATAACTAACTAATTATCTAACCAACCGAGTACATATGTGTGACCCCATTAGTCTCGAGCTGTTCACAGCCACGTGCTCTGTTGTGCCCGGGCTGCAGTCACGTTCAAACTCCTCACAGCGACTCCAGGCACGCATGTCCGGTGAAAGGCGTCCCGTAAAAGGCTTTTGGTGCATCAAGGCCGGTGATATTAATTGCATGTTCTACCATTGGCCCTCGAAAAAAAGTGCATCGAGAGATGGAGTTACTTGTTAGTTCTCGTTGAAATTGACTTGTATCACCGCGGGCAGTGATCGAAGGTCTTCATTTTAACACGTATGGTTTTTTTGAGAGAGGGGAGGTTAGCTAATTTTGCTGAAATTAGAGCTGACTACTAAAATCTTTTGAGAACGTTTAATCGTTTTCATTATCACGTCTGCGATGAACACTGCATCGTTTCGTAGGAAATAGTTATGAGAAGATATAGCAGAGCATGGGTTCAAATAATTTACTTCTTTTTGTTGAAGTCATTCAATGGCAGCGTTTTCCACAGCTTGTTATGTGCCGGCACGTGTGGATGGCCTTAGTGCTTTGTGTTGCCGAGCAATATCAGTCAGCTAGTTCGTGTAGGTCTAGTACCCGATAAAACATACCTTCGTGAGACCTAGGAGCGCATGAATAAAACATTTAAGAATTCATGATAGAAACAGTCACGAAGAAACTCGTGTGATTTTTTCTTGACTATGTTTGTTTTTTCCCCCGCACTCACCGTGTGCTGGCCCGAAGGGCTTGTAGAATGACTAGCAAGAATTGGAGTTTGTTTCTTGCTGCAAATAAACAGCTCTGCCATGGACCTCAAAAACGCTGTGTTTTTTTTCTCAGCAGACTGAAATCTTTTTTCCTATTAGCGGTAATGTTTAAATTTCACTGTAATGTACTGAAGATTGAAATTTGATCAAATTTAAGTTGCAAACTCTTTGCTTTTGTCTTGTCTCAAACTCTTTCGTCTGTTTTCGTCTCTAAGAATTTTACTCTCCGTTATTGAACGTCAGGCGAAGTTCGACCTTCACAACTTGGAACGTACGTCAAGTTACTCACGTCGCTGCATTTTCACTGAGGCTAAAAAATATATTCCTTCGGTGTGCCACACATGATCGTCATATTGTTTATCGATATTTTTAAGAAAGACGATTGAAATCAGCTCAAATGCATGACTCTTCATCTTATGTTTTGTACGACCGACCTTTACAAGGTTGATGTTATATTGTGTTACTGTTCGATTAATATTATGTGGGGCGTGTTTTTTGCCCCGATGACATTTAGGACGACACAGAAACATTGCATGTTCTTCCATTATTAATAATCGAAATGGACGCAGGCTGTAAAATCGAAGGCTGCATGTGACGCGGTAGCCGGCAGGTGACCTACACCGCGACGCATTTAGTTTGTATGCTAATGAAGAGTGGTGGGAGCGCGGCGCGTCTCGTGTTCCTTGCTTGTCGGGCTGTGTTCACTTCCTTGCTACGCCTGGTCTCTTGCGCCCCTCGCTGTGTGGCTGCCTCGCGTGTCACACTCCAGCTTTGATGACCTTCCGTATAAGCTTACATGGTTCCCGTCACGATGCTTTTAGTACGTAGAAAGTCCACGGCAAATTGTTCTGTGAATTGTTTTTTGAGCGCACCCTCGAGTTTGCTCTCCAGTCACAGAATTTATTTCAATTTTATTCAAGTTGGTTTACTCTCAGCTGCGCCGCTTCCAGTGCCCTGCGAGTGCGCGTTCGCTGAATAAAATGCTTGTCTCGACTCTCAAGTACTTCTGTAGTCACGATGCATTTAATTCTTATATTTCACTATCGTATATTTCTTAAGACAACCCCCAGAAACAGCATGAACATTCTTTTTGTTAATTCAGTGACTAAAGAACGGATGATAGTTTCGGGCATGTTGTTGAATTACATTTAGTAGGCTTAATTGTGTATTACCGTATTACTATTTTCAGTATGGGAATTAGCGCTCTCTGGAAGAAGATGTGAGATCTCTAGCTGGAGATCTCACATCGAAAGGAAGTAAGCCTTCCTTTCGCTAAAATATAAAAATTTGTTTCGTTCTGAAGTATCTTTTTTCTTCAGTTCACTGCTGTCCTTCCACCAACTATTACTTTCTCCTTCAACTGATATGTTGTTTTTAAATTTGTCTCTGTCTTGTTTCTATGCGTAAGGTGTGGAAACAAACTTTGCAAATTAATTCATCGTTTTCTTGATTTCATGCTAATTGATGCTTTCCTTCGTCCGCTCTTCAGGAATCCCTTTGCTGTAGTTAGGGAAGCTGAAAACCTGTAATCCAATCTGTTTGGTGAACATTGTGTATGAGTGATCTTATTACAAAGTAATGTTAAACGTAGCATATGAGAAATTTGATGTTCTGTTTGGTAAATCGTATTCATTTTCAGCATCGCCATAAAAGAGGCTAGAATTGTCCTACAATTTAATTTAGTCTGGCCCGAGAACTAGATGCAGTTACAATGCGATGGACGAACAGAGAATTTTGACAATCGTTTTAAGTAAACTCAGTAATGATTAGATTGAGAGGAACGTATTTGAATAAAAATTCGTTTGCAAATTGACAGAGACTCCATGAAAATATATGTAGATCCCTTGAATTAAATCAGCATTTTCATCAAACTCTGTGAACTTGTCATGGTCGTTCTTCAGTGGGATTATGTACGTAAGATTTTACTTCCTTACAAGGAATTTACCAAAGACAATAGGCTTAGTTTGTTAGGTTTGTCTATTCTATGCAATGGAGACTGGCGCTTCCAAGAAAGATACTATTAGGTTACCTTAGCAAAGATAAGCCTTTGGAACTTCCATCTTGCGTGCCCACTTTGCTTCTTTTAGCTATCATACGTTTTTCGCAATCTTTTTTGTCTTTTTTTTCCTTATCCTTATTAACTTGCTGTTTCTATGCGCAAGGTATCTTATGTAGAAACACACCTTGTGCACAAATTCCCATTTTCTACAGACCATTTGAAATGATCCCTTCTTTTCGCCCTCTTGAAAGCCCCTTTGACTTTGATTGGGTGTATTAACTAATATAAAAATAATATTTCAACTTCTTTCCTAATGACCAAATACTGTAATGAGAACAGTTAAAAATTCTGTTTTGATAGTTTGGTGTAAATGAAGTCAATCCTTACTTTTCGACAATTTTTCCTTGAACGTTTTATGTGCAACGCACGTCTTGCAAAAGCTGATTCTTCGATGTCACTAATGCATGCGCCTGAGACCTTATCTCAAGACATAAACTGTTTAAAATGAATTTCGGTAGAAATCTTTTAGATAATTCTTGACTTCAACGAACTAGACACAATTTTTTGTGTGTCTTCCTTTGGATGACTGTTGAACTTTTTGTGAGGGCTTGTACAAGCTGGAGGAATGCGTCTCGGATCGAGGGCAGGTGCTGCTCACCGCTTAGCTGGGACGGACAGATGTTGTGGTGACTCACATGAGGTGCTCTTTTGAACTGAGACTACTCAATTCTACTTACGGTGTAGCGGCTAGTGGGAAAACTCCTGAGGTTTTAATTTTGCAATCCCCGAATGAACTTGATCTTCGATCATTTTATTGAATACTCGGATATTTTATTGAATCCTCGATTATTTTAAATCGAGTTTCATGACTTATTGTACAGACTTGTCTTGGTGACGCTGATCAAGAGCGTTTATGATTCATTTCGGTGTCATGGTTGTTCACTATACGATACCCGTAGGTTAAGCCAAAGCTTATGCTGAAATACAAAGTTTTGAACTGCTCAACCCCTCAGGGGGATACAACTATGGTATTTATGGGAATTAGCACTCCCAGGGGGAAAATGTGAGGGCCCGAGCTGAGAGTTAGGTAGGCCTTCTTTTTGTTGCAATAAAATATTTTTTGCTATGTTAAGGACCACCTTTTTCGGTTCACTGCTATCCTGTTTTTCAGCACCTACTATTCAACTTTTTTCTTGTTTCATGAACTTCTTTCCCAACGTACTGTTTCTTTGTTTCTTCTGCATAGATTTTGCATTCCCTAATATCCATACTAAATGGTACCTTCTTCCTTCCTTTCTTCGATGCGCTCTTCTTTGTAGCGGTTAGGGAGGCTTAAACTAACTTATAATCTAATCTAATCTTTGAACTGCTCAAACCATCAACCACGGAAGCTAGAAAATTGAAAAATTTTCTTTCTACTGGTATATTTTCTTAGAAAGGCCATTGTGTGTCGTGGGAATGTTTTGTATTCTTCTAGATATGTTTATGTATACTTGAACTCCATTCGTGTCATTTCTTTCCGCGAAGGCTGTGTTGTATTACCCATCCATGAAGGTGTGTTTTTAGCCAGATGTTATTCGTAACTCTATAGCTCAACGTTTGTTAGGATGCGTCATTTATTTTGCTCTCCAGTACACCAGAGTGTCCTCAATGCTGATGGTCGTTTCTCCGTGACCCCGTACGCTTCTCTTGCGTTAGCGCATTCAACTTCCTGAAGAACTCTGACTTTTTACCTCCGGGCTGTGGGGTACGTCAGGAAACCGCGATCTTTTATCAACCATCTTTTTGGTTCGTGGGGACCTTTTTAACTCTGTCAGTGCGCTGATCCACGGCCTTTAGATCTTGCGCTTTAAATTCAGAAGGGAAGCGTCGTCTATTGAGCTTGTCAGTAGTACGTTAGTGAGTTTTGCAGTTGAACCTGTTAGTTCTTATTACTATTTCGTTTACGGGGTTCTTTTATACCATTTTATTTCTTATTCCAATATATGGAGTCCTTTCCAAGGAGTCATTTGTAAACAATTTTATAGCTTCCTTGATGACTTTGGTATGAAAACAGAGAAAGATTTCAGCATCGCTGGACATCTTTGTAGAGTGAGGTAGTGCGGCGCGCCACTGGCTGGCTCTCACAGTAAGGCCGCCCAGCTCGGCCACATTTGCCCTCTAATTGGCAGCTGTGGCCTCATACTTACGCGGGTCATCCATCACCTGAGGTCGGGTTGGGACGTGTCTTAAGCTCATCGCTGGAGCCGGTCTTCTGCCATCTATCATTGTATTGTGCTGCTCAGTGACTCACCTGACGCTACTGATTAACAAACTTGGCCGAGTACGGCTGACAACCCTGGTCTCGCGCTCATGCCGCTCGCTGTTGCGTCTTCCATCAACTGCATGCCATGTTTTGGTCAAGCGTGTGTCATCGCTGGAACTGATGCCAATTTTGTGTTTGTTTTTTTATACTGGAATATGTTCCTAACGCTACCCTGTTTGAAATTGTACTAGTAATTTAGTTATGTTGCATTTTCGCTGTTAATTTCGAATTAATAATTGCTAGGAGAGCGAGCGCTGTTGTTTCTAATGCCTTGTTCCACTAGTAGTTAACGTTGTCATGGGATGATGGTCCATTAGCTTCAGTACTTGTTATTTGTAGTGAAGGCGTTTTGAAACAAGAATCGTGCTCATCACTGATAAATAATCCAGCCTCAGGTGTTAGTACAGCACATTCGTCTTCTACTGGCTAATTGTGATTAGTGACTTTCATTAAATTTTAATGTAAAACTATCTACGTTAGAGTTGTTCATGCACGGACAGAGTTTTCAATTTTTCATTTTTACTTCAACGTCAAGTTCTACTTAAACTATTGAGGGCTTCAAAGTTCACGGTAGGTATAGAATCTCAAAACAAAGTCAACTTACATTGAACGTGGGAAAGTTTTCGTTAGCGATGTTTTGTTTTCGTGGGTTTTTCAAACTGATTGCTGTTCATTCTTTGATGTCTAATTTCAGTCAAGCGTGCGACCAGTTCCTCAAATATGGCCATGATAATAACAGCTTGCCATTGTGTCGTTAACATATATTTTTAATTTAGTTAAGTAACCTATTCGTGGCAGGACCTTGCCGTAATTCTGGGGAAATAGGCAGTGCGGAGTCTATGAATGAAATTCATTTTAACACTTTGACTGCGACGTGTGCCACGGGTGCTACACGGAGGTAATTTTCATAATACTGCTGACCGACCAGTAGTCGCAAACTCAATTTTCATAAATATTTAATCAAAGCTAAATGAAGGCATGATCCAGTTCATGTTTGGTATTTTCAAAATAATTTACTACAATTGACTTAAAATTTGAGTTTGGTGTTGAACTTAATATTTAGTTGCCGCAGTCAAAGTGTTAAGTTTTGTGCTTTACCTTTTTGCTTGAAGCTAGTCGTAGCTTAGAACGATTGACCACTCTATTTAATGGATCAAAATGAGCTTTTTGTAGCCTTGCGTTTAGGTGTGTGTAGGATGATCGCTCGGTGTTCTACTTTAGGCGTTCACTCTTTTTTTATGTCGCGACGTGAAACTTCACTTCGCGACCTTGATCATCATTTATGGGCGTGTGGTGAGTGCATTGCCCCAAATGATTTTAGCAGCTAGTAGTGCTCCATTCACCTCCTTGATAATTACTGTGACCCGAAATATTCCATTGAGACGAGAGAGTCGCAATCCACTCCTTACTAGTTGGCGTCATTTTCATTCTGCGCGAGTCTCGCTTCCTTTAGCGCTTCAATGAAGTCTCCCGTAAATGCTCTGCTCAATGAAATCTTCCGAAAAAAGAGCGGAGCAATGCGTCTAAAAAGCGCCCAATGCCGTACAAGGCGCGAGTCGAGTGTGACCCCGCGCGCGCTGCCCCTCTGGACATTCCGGCCACGTCCTCGCGGCAGCGTGTTCTTGTGCTTCTGCTGCTGGGCCTGCTTAGTGCTCAGATTATTCCCTGTTGTTGTTAAGCAAGCAGTGGTGCAATTTGACTTGTTTTCTTGAAATTTGAGCGACTTCTGCTGCTGGGCCTGGTTATGGCTCAAATTATTCCCTTGCCCTCACTGTTGTTGTGAAGCGAACAGTAGTGCAATTAGACTTGTTTTCTTGAAATTCAAGTAGCTATATCAGTTGCTTGAACACGTTCACTGCGTTTCTTCGGTTGCAAACGTTTGGTTTGGTTAGGTTTTAAGTAGCAGAATAGGGAAATCGCTTTTAACATTTGAATATAATTTCATCCTACCTAAGAAGTATGAAAAATACAATTACACGATACTTTTCACCTGGTATGGTAACAGTCATTTCTTAAAGAGGTCATGAAACAGACCAAATGTCATTCATTTACACTGGAACGTGAATGAGCAACTTACCAGCTGGGACACATATGGCCCAATACGCAGTGAACGTGTTAACCTTAATAAATTCGGCTACTTAATCCGAACGTGTTTTCAGAATTATTGGTGTACGGAAGGTAATGAAGTATGCATGATCATCTCAGTAATGCATGGCTGCCGTTTGAGCACGCGTTTGGTGCGTTCAGATTAAATGACACCAAAACGGCGCGAGTCTTTGTTACTTAGGCGTTGTGCTCGAATGTTGCTGGAGTCTCTCTAAATGAAATACTTTATTTTCCGACTGCAGGCTTCCCGTGCTTTAGGCCGAGTGAAAGTCGAGTCTGTTGGAAGAATGTGTAGCTTGTCTGCTACCAACATGTATTTTTGGGCGTTTGTAGTGTCTATTTGTGTAGTATACACTACAGTATTCATAGTTATCCTTTTCCATTATGAACTAGATATGCATATCTTAGAATAACTTATATTACGTGCATTTATTGTGTTTGGTATTATATTTTTATCTAACACGATGTAATTTATTCCATGTTTTCCAGGCTTGTTTTCACGCTTTTTCCTTTTTTCATTTGCGGTCACAATTTTTATGTAATTTAAACTTGCTAGTTAGATCAAGGAGAATGAACTTAAAGAGCGCGACATCTTACGATCATGGATAGCAGGGACGAATCTCAGCAGCGAAAAAAGCGAAGCTTCATTCTGCGCCGCCTGTCGTTTGAGCGGAAACGTAGCAAATTCAGCGGTTTCTCCACTGAACACAATACGGAGTCTTCGAATGTTCGTCGTGATGCCGGCACGAGCTCTGTGCGGCAACCGCTTCTTCCAACTGATCCGAATAGCACCCAATCGTCTCCTAAGTTAAGTCTGTCAAGTCACTCGTTATCCACCGAAAACCATTGCGGCTTTCAAAATGATTTAGATACGACTTCGGAAGCGCGGAAATTGAAGCGGGGCATTCCTTCTCCGAAATTTGGATACTTGTCAAGAAGTCGATCAAAAGGGATTTCCGAGAAACCGCTCAATGTCTCTTCTAATTACCCTAACGATGATGAAGAAAACGTGTGTTCAGACCCTTTAGGAAGAGAAGGTGGAAGCCCTAATTTAGCCGACGTGGTGTCGCCTCTTCGACCCTGGAATGGTGGAAATTCTGCTCGAGTGTCAAGACGGCCAAGCCTGAGAAGCCTATTGTCTCCCTTCAAAGAAGATCGTCAGAAAGAGATCGAGCTCCAAGTAGCACAGTCGCCTAAATTGCCACGACCGAGTGCCCGCGAAAATAAAAAGATGGATGATTTTGGAGTTTGGAAAAGCGCCAAAAAGCGAGCAGAATTATCGTCTCCTATGATGACGGCCACGATTTTAAGTCATAAACCGCGTAACAAAATCGGCGTTGGGAGCCTTTTTAGTTTTAGTTCTGGAGGTAACCTTAGAGAAGCCCCTAATTCCTACAAAAGTTTTGCTGACAGCGGAGACAGCATGGATGGAGACAGTATTTCAAGTATTAATGATACCGGAAGAGGCACAGTTGGCGGTCGGGACCGAAATTCTAAAACTAAGAAGGACAAATCTTCTCTCTTTTTTAGTAATAGCGACAGTCGTAATACTTGGAGAGAATCCAAGGAGAATGTTTTTGAAAAAGCGTCGAAGAAGTTCACCGACTGGCACAACAATAATCAGAGGACTTATAATTCACAAACTTCGACCAATAGTGCTGCGCCTCTTGGTATTTCTACAAACAGTTGTGAAAACCATGATAGACAAAACAGGCAGTCTAACGCTAAAATTGGCGACTCGAGAAATGGATCAGTTTGCTCAAAATCGGCCATTCCTATTCCCAATGGGTCACTCAGTGTTCGAAGTGAAGATTCTACTCCTAATGGTGTTACTTTTCGAGCCAGCTTCCGACGGTCAAGAGAACGAAGATCTATTTACGATGATCACGACCCAAGTAATTCCAATTTTGCCAAAACTGTTAGAAGTGTCAATAAAAGAACTCGTATACCAAGCCCCGTGTCTAGAGGCTTAACAGAATGCGGTCAAATATCCCGAGATTGTGATCGTGAAGTGAAAATGTCCTCTTGTCGCGTTAACGATCGTTCTTCTGTCACAGGTACCTCTGACGCTCCTGAACGGTGTACTTTAGAGGAACTAATTTCAGAAGAAAATTTCGGTAGGAAATTTGAAACAAAAACTGCTGCTGAAATGGTACCATCCCACTTTCCTACTCGAAAACCACCTCTGAATTCTCCGTCAGAGGATCAGCCAAAGACAACTAAAAAGTCAAGCCTGCGAAAGTCTGGCAAAAGCAAATTGAAAAAAGTCTCTGTACGATTCACGGATTCGCAAGTTAACGATGCCTCTTCTCATTCACAACTAAAAGAAAGCGACAATCAAGATTTCAAAATAATTTCAGTCTCTGGAAGTATAATAAATGATGACACCCCTCAAAATTATAAACTCTTCTATAAAAACTATAAGAAAACGTTAAATGATGCAGAAATTGCGGGCAAACTTTCATGCGGCAGTGACAACAATAACAATAAACCACTGCCACTTCTAAACAAGAAGGCGAGAAGGGACAGCTTACGCAGCTCAGCCGTGGACTTGGAAGCCTTCCCGTCATATAATAAATCACGATCGCCTCTGCTGCCGCGGCATCAAAGTCCGTTTATGGAATGGGATGAAAATCATCGTACGACAAATCAATCTGAAAAGAGAATACTTGAGGAGAATACTCTTGGCTCAGAAACGGAATTTTGTACCCCCAATATAGACGCTCTAGACGAATTCATCGACTCAACGGGTTCAGTTCCTGACGGCTCAGTAGGTTTCGACGCCCTTCCGCATGCCAATGGCACGGAAAATCCAAAGTACAATTCTCATTTTAATGAAGCTGATGTGTTTTGTAATGTGCAGCCGGATGTGGATGAGAATTCTTCTGATAATTCCCTCGCTATCACTGAAGATCTCACAGATTCAATTACTCTGACTAGTGAGTCTAGAATATTTGTTGATTGCGGTAATGCAGATGATGCACCTCTTTATTCCAAACCTTCTAAAAAACGAAAATCTCTAAGTACAGATAGAAAGGAGAAAATACAAAACAATACGTCTTATAAGAAACGTAATAGTGGTCATGAAAGTGATATATTCCAGGATTATGGGATTCCAGAAATCCTTCACAAAGACCCACGAGAAAAGCTGGACACGTCTGAGGAGACAGAGCACTACAAAAAGAATAATGGCGAGAAAGCTGTTCCTCACAGGCTGAGTCAGCTTTTCTTGGACCCTGGCATAGGAGTTTTATCACCAACGTCGAAAGATGAATCTGATTGTCATGACGACTCTTGCAGTTCTTTCTCGTGTGGAAAGAATTCCCAAGACTCTCAGGATTATAAATGGAATTCTGACTTGCAGTCTCCTGATGAAAGAGCGCAGCAGGGTTCAGGTGTTCAGTACTCGGCTGTAAATAGTATTTTAAGCGAGAGGTCAGACACCATTAGTTCTGAAAAGAGCATAGGAAGTTATTACCGTCTCGCTGACTGTGTGTCGTTGCCTTTAAATCAGTTATACCTACAAAATACCGGCACTCATCCGTCTTCTTCAGTCGTGGTGAATGCTTCGAATTTCCCTTCTGTGCAATGCAGTCTCAGGACGAGTTTGAATAACTTGGTAGAGGAATACTGTGGAGATATTGGTCAGGAAATGCATGACCTCAGTTCAGAGTTCATAGACTTTCAAAACAGGCTCAGTTATTTATCCAACCCGGCTCATCAGGACTGTGAATCTATATCCTTCGACGACCATGGTTGTAACGATGTACTGTCCAAAGAGCCAAGTCTCTTCAGCAACTCCGTCACGAAGTGCTCGGATGAAGATGATAGAGGAAATGGACCTTGGCAAAGGCTCATTCTTGAGGAACGGTCTGACCTGGAAGATGTAGCAAAAAGTCGCGGAACTTTTGGAGAGATTCCATTGGCCCATGGTGAACCATCCAACAGGGATATGTTCTCAGAAGATATGAATTATTTGAGTGACCTGAGTGTGAGTGCGTGCGATGAATTGCTATACTCAACTGCAGACCAAGAGCTCTCATCGGATGCGGAGAGCGTCGCCGACCTTCCAAACCGCAGCGCTGAAATAGAAAAGCTTTTACTAGACTACGACTCTCCCAAGCCTCTGAAGGCCAAGTGCGTTCAGTTTGATGCTCAAAGGTAAAAATTAACCTATTTCCTGTGCATTGGCGGAGGTCATGCATTCCCATGCGATTGATCACTCCTCGATTCTTTTATTTCTTGCGTTTCGATCTCAAAGTCGTTACATTTTTTAAATCTCGACGTTCTTGTCAAGTTAGGAAAACGTTATTTTAAATACTTACTAGCTTTCTAGTACAGTGTTTTACCCCGCAGTACACGGTGTATAGGTGTAACTAATTTCAAGTTTTGTGAATCTGTTTCTCGTGACTTCAATTATCTGACGTGACTGAATAACAAAAGCTGTTTTTTTTTGCGAACTTCTCGGTGTTCCATTTTTAAGCCATATTTTTTTAAGTTCCCTGCTGTTGGAATATTTACAAATTTGTGTATTATTAACCAGTCACGGTGGGTGAAGAAAGGTATTTAGCATTTAGGCCATAATTAGCTTGTGAATGCAAAGCTTATTTTCAGACGGTAAACGCTGGAGTTTAGTAGTTACTGCAGCGTTGCTAGTATGTTGTGTTGTGCTTTTCTTAAATATTGATTTAGTAATTATTTTAGTTTCATTTATTCATAAGACTTATCCCAATGGTGTGTTCATTTATCAATTGTGGCTGCTAAATTTTTGCCTGCGCCAGTTTGAAATTATGACTTTGGCTAGTATAATTTTGGTCTGTATTTAGCTTTAATACATGTTACAAGCATTTTTGTTGTCACATTTTACAGAGTGATGTTACGTGTTCTATCAGTTGGATTGTTTTAGCTAACGACATATTTTCAAATTGTTTTTGTTTGTTGTTCCAGGAGCGGTCATGGCGACAGTTTGGGCTGTGGGTTAAGTCTCCTTCCTTCCTCGACTCGCCTCTCCGCCCTCTCTCCTTCTCCTTCTCCCCTCTCTACCACGTCCTCATCTCGCTCTTCCCACCACCACCCTCCTACTTCCACTGCGACGTCCACTTGGTCGTCCTCTTCCACGTCCTCCGCTTCGATGGGGCCTCCCATCTCGAGCAACGGGGCGGCGGCCCATCACCTGCAGCACCACCGGGCGTCCGAGTGTGACGGAGGCGGCGTCGATGGCGGCACCAACGCCGACCTCAACGCTGCCTTCAAAATTCACCTCAACAACAATTCCTTCCGGAGCATGAAGTATGCTGATGGCATCGACGTTAAGGTGAGGGTGCAGCTCGCTCAGAGCTCTATAGTCTAATGTATGTTCATTTGGTCTTAAAGATATGTCGAATGAGTTGCGTTCGTGGCATGGGTGGATTTTGAATGGTGTTTGGGAAAAATGGAGCTTCGTTTTAAGATGTTAAGTTGGTCAATGTTGACGTAGATTTGGTGATCATGTTTTTATTCATAATTCCAATTATATTGCATACATTGATGCGTCTTATCTTCAACATCAATTGGACTGTGCGTATTAGAGTGAGTGAATTTCAAGGAAAACACATAATTACTTATTCCTCTTCTTTCCTGTCATCAAAGGTAACGTGAGCACTATTTTTTTTTGGGCACACACCTTCAGCGCCTTGTTTAAGATTAGCCATTGCTCAAAACTCCAAGGAACTTTTGGCCTTCCTTGATCGTTGTATCACTTTCATTTTTAGCCATTGTAAAAAGTCTCATTCCAATGAGGAAAGATGTGAATTTACATTTTATATTGCAGTTGTTCATGCATCACTCTTAATCTTCGCCCTTTTATTCTGTCTTCTGTCTCTGCATATTCTTAAAACCATGCCAATAGACTTCATAGCTAAACGAGGTTGCAGTTCTGTTCGCTCTGTTTACTTAAGGTGTCTCTGGTTCTCAGTCTACTGTGTGTTTGTGACTGCGACTAATGACGTTGCTTCGGTGCTTTGGCGTTCTTTTGTGCTGTAATTCAATATTGTTCTAATACTTGAACAAAAACACTTCAGGGCTTTTTTGGAAGAAGAGAGATCCTGCCAGTGGACATAGATGTTTCGGAAGCCCACAGTAGTTCAACGACATCCACAATGCTATTATTGAAAGGCATCATGGGAACTTAATGATTTATTACTTGAACTTATCAAGAGAGATAAACACCAGAAAACTGCCTCTAGTCAACGATTTTCTTATCAGTTATTATTGCTTACTGCTATATATTTTATTGTGTAGGAAATTAATGAGATCCAGACTAAGTAACATAGTAAATTCTAGCAAAAGAAGTTGTTACGCATTGGCTATTTCTTTTACCTCAAGTACAGTGAAAAGAAACTCCGTGTTATCTAGTTTCGATGGATTCATCATTTAGAACCATCAATTTCTTTGAAAGTGTCTTTTAAAGCTAATTTTTTCCGTTCATTTCGATCAACTCACAAAAAATATGTGCGAGAAAGTTTTCTTTGAAGCTGGAAGGCATGGAGCTGCTGAATGATTGAAGATTGAATTACATTCAGCCAATATTCAATTTCTTAAATTGACGCTTTTCGAAGGGGACATCAGAGAGTGGTAAATATTTATGTCTCAAATGACGTCATTCGAGCCATCTTAGCCCTGCATGAACAACTTAGTCCTCAGCGAACAATAAGATCGTTTTCAAACATAAACGTCCTTCCTGGTATTGTTTGCTCTTTCGTAGACTTGAGCGACTGTGGATGGCAAGAAAAGTGAAAATGACGTATTTTGCAGTAACTATAAGTTGCACGAGCAAGTCCCCCGTATAAAGGTCCACTTTCAATCTTTCCCAGATGAGTTCCAGTTCTTATCTAAATCAATTTAGGGTAGTTTCTCTTTCTTTAAACTGTCTAAAGAAATTTTTTTATTTTATAGATCAGATTTATTCATGTTGCAAAATCATGTTTATGTTGACAGCATTATAGGAAGGGTTCGATCTCTAAAAATTACACGTTAATGCTGTTTAATTTTTCATTTTGATAGTCAAGCCACGAATCTGTTGTCTATAACATGACGTCCTACTAATTTGCCGAGGTGAGGTTCGTCGTTGAACGTCTTAAACTTTTCTGTATAGAAAGTCTGCTTTCTGTATTTGTTTATTGATTTGTCTGCTGAATATGAAAACATTACGACGTTCAAGGCCCAGCAGTTGTGGGAGATCGTTAGTTCTCATGCGTTGGAATCTCCTAGCAGGATCAGTGAAGCAGCAGACCTGGCTGCGCTTAAATCATGTTAGGTTTTTTTTATAATATGCCTCCACTTCAGCTGTCCTTGAGTAGTTGTGATGGTCCGATCTGCGGAATCAAGTTTTTCATGGGATGAGAGTGCTAATATAATCTGTCATAGTAATTTTTTTTTTATTAAGGGGGCATGATTTATGTCCGGTAAAATCTATTCTCCTTTGGCCTTGTTGCGTCGAATATAAAAGAGACAAAGTGTAATGAATAGCATGGCGTGTCAAACTAAATGCTAGATGTTACGGCTAAGGAATTACTCTACCGGAACAAAAGCCAGCCTCTGCTGCCACTTTCTGATGAGCTTTGCCATGACCGCCGCCTCGGCGTTGTGGCTCAGCCCTCGTCATGCTTCATGATCAGTGCTGCACCGTATTCTTTGTGCATTTAATTTTTTACCTCAGATGTGGTGCCTTTAACTTCAGAGGAGTAGTTCTTATTCTATTTTCGTTGCGACTTGAATTGTCTTCTGTGAAAATTAGCTATTCTTTTCGGGTCAATAATTGTCCTTTCTAATATAATTCGACGGGCTGCGTTCAGCTCAGACAGCACACGATGAGTGGCGTTCAGCTCACGATATCTTTTCGAAAGCGTTAGGGCCCTGTCAGACGGGCGGGTTGGCCGCCGCGGGTGCAAAGCGGGTCAGCCGCCGCGGAACCGCTTTTGAAAGAGTTTATATTGATCTATATGTAAAACGCTGATTTATATGTAAAAGCCAGCGTTTTACATTTAAATCAATATAAACTCTTTCAAAAGCGGTTCCGCGGCGGCTGACCCGCTTTGCACCCGCGGCGGCCAACCCGCTCGTCTGACATGGCCCTTACTCTTCGCTTTTGAGCTGCAGCTCCCAAATTAGCAACAATCGTGATTGCGTCCATCTATAGATTCCTATTTTTCCGAGTTACACATTTTTCGACCTAGAACATTATGAGAGCTTGCATCGCGAGGAAGAAGTATAATGTTTAAACAACTGAACCTGCTTGAAGGTGGAAATTTCTCATTCATTGAAAACATTTCACTCGTGAGTTAATAATCTCGCAAACTGAAGCGAGTTTTCGCAGCTTTATTTGTGGCGATGTTCGTATTAAGAGGTCTATAAAATTTTTCGCTGGACTGTCTACCGTAGAGAATGATGCATATATTGCCTAGCTTGCATTTTAGTTACTGTAATGCTAAATTATTGAGGTGCGATTAATCTTCGCTAAGGGCTGAGTAGCTGCCAAGCTCCTTACAGTGGAATTAAGTCTAAATGACGCAGCAGGTCACCCGCTCGCTTCGCTGCTCCCACTTAATGGGTTTGCCTTGTCGTTTTGAAGAATTAACAACAGATCTGTCTGATTCGAGCATCTCTTTTAAAGTGATTTCAGTGGGAACTTCCGTGGTTGAATGGTTGATGTTGTCTCCAATATATATAACTAAATAGAGTGCTCCTTTTGTGTGGGGCTTCTTGTACAGCTAAAATGGCATGCACATATCCTGAGCTGATGCAGCAGCACATGACGATAGTGCACAATGTTTTTTGAAATAATTCTCAGACTATAGGGTATTAGCTTTTAATGTTGAGTTTTATTTAAACTACTTAACTTTGTTGGAAGTCCCGCTAAGTAATTCTTCAAATTTTATTGCAAAATCAAGCTAGTCGAATTAGTTTACTTTCATTGGCGCTTGATTATTTCGTTAAGGCTTAAATTATTTTTTGGTTGAGCGGCATTGTATAAATGGCTTGTGTCGCTTCTTAGTTTACTTGATGTAGTTTGGTCTCGCTTAATTTGAATAATTCAAGATTGTTTCTACCTGTTGGAAGTGTACGTATGCTACACATAATTTGAATCAAAACTGAATCGCTGATATTAGTAGCGGTCCCTCAAAAGCGTCTTTGTTAGCTGTTAATCTCGCTAAATTTTTTGATAATGTTTCTGACTTCAGTCTCATAATTCACGTAAATAATGTTGGTATTTGAACTTTCATGAAGCTAATAGTTAGTTTGTGAGTTCATCTAAATTGTCACTGATGGCTGCAGTTCTCTAACCAAAGCAAAACGCACATTGTCTGAAGTTGCTCTTGGAATGTTCTCATCTTCTGTGAAGCCTTGAGTCGATCGGTCGTTTTTGTGTGATTTAGCCATGACGACTGCTGTACCTTGGCTAATGGTTTCCTGCCGTAAGTGTTGCGGTCAGGGTATCAAGTATTGGCAGTGCCCGCTAAATGACCGCGAGCAAAGCCCTGTGATGACAGTCGCAATAGCCGCGTGCAGCGCTCGCTCGAGGAAGCTGCGGCGGCAGAGGCCGCTGCCCAGGCCGTCCGTGGCGCGACCTTGTGGCGTCACGCCTCGCTGCCTGCTGACCTGGCGTGCTCTGCTGCTGCTCGTGTCATTCTTATGGTGCTGCTGGTGTGCCTTTGTTGCGGCGGTGGTGGTGGTGATGGTGGTGCCTTTGTGGTGGTGATGGGGGTGCCTTTGTTGTAGTGCTGCCTTTGTTGTAGTGCTGCCTTTGTTGTAGTGCTGCCTTTGTTGTAGTGCTGCCTTTGTTGTAGTGCTGCCTTTGTTGTAGTGCTGCCTTTGTTGTAGTGCTGCCTTTGTTGTAGTGCTGCCTTTGTTTTAGTGCTGCCTTTGTTGTTGTGGTGGTGTTGCCTTTGTGATGCACACTTCATTGTTATGATGGTCTTTGAGGTGATAGTGCTTCCTTTGTCGTGCCTTTGCCGGAGTTGTGCTTCAGTTGTTATGATGGTGCTGTCTGTGTTGTAGTGGCGGTGCCATTGCTGTTGTAGCGGTGGTGCTTTCATTTTTGCCGTGGTGGTGTTGATACTATCTTCGCTGTTTTTAATTATGGTGGTGCTACTCTCCTGGTGGTGGCAATATTGCCGGTTGTGGTGTGACCATTGCTGTGGTTGGTTCTGCTACAGATCTTAGTTTTGCTATTATTTACAATGTTGGGTGGGTGCTCTCGTTGCAGTTATTACCATTACTGTTGTTCTTAGTTCCTTCGGGCAGAAACAATTATTTACTTCTAGGAATTAGTGCTCACAGGTGAAAGATATCGAGCTGAAGGTTAAGGAGGTCTTTCCTTTGTTGAAATTGGACACATTTTTTTCTGTTACGGACGATCCGTTTTTGGTTCACTGCTGTTATTTTTTCCAGCATCTTTTTTGAAATTTTTTCTTGTTTTATAAACTTTTCAATCTTTCCGTTTCTGTGGGCAGTGTGTGGGACACACATTGTACACAGATTCCCTTAACACTTTGACTGCGACGTGTTAAATTGAAGTTCATTATTCAACTCAAATTATTGTCAATTCAATTGATCAATTTGGTAAATAACAAACAATAAATGGATCGTGCCTGAATTTAATTTTTAAAAGGTATTCATGAAAATTGAGTTCGTGGCTACTGGTCGGGCAGCAGCCTCGTAAAACTCCTCTCCATGACCACCGTTGGCTTACGTCGCAGTTCAATTGTTTATTACATATTGAATGGTGCTTCCCTCCTTGCTTTTCGGGAGCACCTTTGTTGAGGATAGGAAGTATTAAACTAACGTATCTGATTTGATCCATGTCTTTTATTTTTTTCAGTTCCAATATATTTCCTGTACAGTTAATTATACTTCTAGTGTATTTTGATGACTTGCTAACATGTTGAACTAATTATTGAATGAAATGAAAAAGTGTTCACTTGCAAGTGGAAATATTTTCTCGACAAATTTCTTTATTTTGCTCTCTCTTGTGGAATTGAACCCGAATGAGTTCCTATAATTATTTTCCTTCCTATTTGAACATGAAAAATCACCATCACGCCTTTTTAACTAAGATTTGTTGCACTTGATTAGTCCATTAGTGTATTAGAGTTGAAAGACGGACATTTATCTCGGGAGCAGAGCTTTTCGGGAAGATGTAATGATTTTCGGATTGTTTTAAAGAATAGACCTAAGCACGCTTCCACGAAATTCTACTACATTTCATTGAAGTGAAATGTCCTTGCATTGAACATTTCACTTCATATTGCGTCGATATCCCATGCTCTGTCATAGGAACGAATTTTTATTGCTAGGTAATTGTTTTGCGATACGGTAAGATTATAGAGTGCCGTGTTAAGTGCCGTTTTCGTTTTATGTCGGTGTCCTGAAAGGTTTTAAAATTTCCTCGCATTGGTTCTCTGTGCTTATTGATTTGCGATGATGTTTAAACAGCCAATTAAACGTTAATTGCTTATGTAAAATAAAAAATTTTGTCAGAAAGTACTGGAAGAGTGATGAAACTCAAGTTATCTTTAGTTCCTTTTAGGGTGCCCGGGTGGATTTCATATTTTCTGTTCCTCGTGTTGGAATTAACTACTGTCAATTTACCATTATTTTCTATGTAAGACGATTTTACTTTCCTCCAGTTTTTGATGCTTCTTATACATGATTTATGATGTGTGATCACATTTATTTTTTATTTAATTAAAATGAAATATCGTCTCTTTTGCTTACCTCGAGCGCCCACTGCTGCTGAAATTTCAAATCTTACTGTGATCCGTAAAGAATTTTACTCATTGGGAAACAACTATTTTCTATCATGCTTTCTCCATTAAAATCAGGTTCTTCATTTTATGTCTTTCGAACTTCTTTAAGAGAGCTTTCAGTTATTATTTGTCAATCTTTTGCTTCTTAATGATTTGAATCGCTTGTATACTTAATTACTGTTAGCTAAGTCACCGATTGCGTTTTGAGTTCTTAGTCGCAGGTGTGTATTATTTTGTGTTGTTTCATTACTATTATATGTGCTCAGTTTGTGGGATATATAGCCATCATAGTTCGTAGAGCTATTATTGGCCTGTTTTAGATCATGACAGTAATATCAGAATGTTTTACTTGATGCTTTTAGAATGATCTGAAATTATAATCACGCTTTAACACTTCGCTAATAAGGAAAAGGAATCTCAAAACTCTTTCGTTTGTGTTCAAACTTCTCTATCAAGCTTGATTGAATTTTGTATGTTGAGCGATACAGTGTCCAAGAGTGCGGTAGTTGTAGATGAGACTGTTCAAAGAAGGCAGTGTTGGGTTGGACTGTACAAAGTGTAGTTGTTGACGTGCTTCCTTCCCCCCATGTTGCGGCGCGCTGAGCAGCAGATGACCATACAGGTAACCCGTCAATCTTAGCTGCACCTCACACCGATAGCTGCTTCGCTCCTGCCCCTCTTCTTGATAGTTCCCTGTCTCTCCTGCTCATCTCCTCTAGTTGTGTCTGTGCTTCAAATACTTTTCTCACAGCCCAAATGGAAGTTTTTTTAACCTAGACCTACAAATTATTTTAACACTTTCAGTTCATTTTAAAAAAATCTTGCATCTAGTAGTATTCCTTCCTCGTAACTGATAGATTTCTTGTTGTCCTAGGCCTATACTGGTAGCTTGTTGTCTTCCATCTTATACCTTCTTCTGACTCTCAAGTGCTTTGTGTTATCCTAATCATTTCTTTATGGCATTTAATGCACAGCTTCTCGTTAAACTTTAACTAACTCTTACCCTTTAAATGAAGCTTCTTGTTACAAAGAAATTAATAGCTTCTTGTTACCCTTTACGTGATAGCTGGCTTCTTGGTACACTTTCCTGACATGCTTTTTGTTAAAATTAGCTACCTTTTATGCCTTAATTCAACGCGTTAAATTTTTCGAATTAAACTGACGACTTGTTGCAGCAAACTACGCGATAGTTCGTATTGTCCTTCAACTTGTGTACTTTTTCTCCCGTTCTCCGAAGAAACCATCTTCTTTACACAGTGTCATAGATTCTTCCTGTCTTTTAATTGATATAATCTTCTTTTTGTGCACCAGCGTGAGTAATTGCCTTTGTGTTCACTACATTTGTTGAACATTACATCAGTTTTAGCAATAACAATTTATTTACCACAAGCGATACAGAGGAAGATTGTTTCTTAAGTCTAGTACAAAGGTCAAATTTGAGTATAGCTACCTGTGGGCCCGAATAAGTTCAGCGACTTCTAGGGCATTCTACCATCAACCTTATTCTAAGGTATGCAATAATGTTTAACCTGTGCTTTAAGCGATAGTCATTACATGGATGACCATTTCATCACTCGAACGAGTAAATTCACATACAAATCTCTTTGCCTGGACGCAAAAGACGGAGCTCTTCATTGGAACGAGTATGAACGCCCAGATCAGCAACACTCGATCGCAACCTCACGTAACCGTTGGAGAATGGTAAAGATGCCAATTTGTGCATCTATTTTTCAAACTAAAGGAAAAGGAATCTTTCCATGGTGAAGTAAATTTAGGTTCCCTGCTGCGATCGAATTTTATAAGTTGTATTCAAACAGCTGTAATCACTTCCGTAACTGAAAAACTTAGGATATTCGATGCAATTTTTATTTCAGTTGATGTTCAATCTTAGTCCCTTCAAAGGCTAAACACTTGGATCGTTTGCGTCTTTCACTCTTTAACACGTTAACTGCGATGGGTTAAACTGAAGTTCAATATTCAATTCAAATTTAAAGTCAATTGTGGTAGTCAACTTTGAAAATACCAAACATTATCTGGATCGGGCCTTTATTTAGCTTTCATTAAGTATTAAAAAAAAATGATTCAGTGACTACAGGTGGGTCAGCAGCACTATGAAAATCATCTAAGTGACCACCGGTGGGTCACTTCGCAGGAAATGTGTTAAGCAGTTGGAATGAGGAGACCGTACTTTGTCCCCATAGGGAACATCCGATGAGCAATAGATTTAGGTTTGTTTGGCTATCCTTCTTTTGTGCTGTTTGGGACTGGCGTTCCCACAGGGACTCTGTTGGGTTATCAGGTGTAGTTGGACCATAAGGGCTTTTACCTTTCGCATCCACTTGGCTTCTTTCTGGTTTCAAGCCTTATTTCCTTCCTCTTCCTTTCTAACTTTGTTTTTATGCTCAGGGTATCCTGTGTGGGAACACTATCTAGGCTTAGATTCCCCGTTTTCTTCAGTCCAGTCTAAATAGTCCCTTCTCTTCGCTCTCCTGACATCGCCTTTCTTGTGACTGGGGAGTCTTAAACTTAATAATATATTCACCTTACTTTAGTGTCGAGGCAATGTAACTATTTTTGTTTGGCCACTACGTTCTGGTTCGGATGAAAATGATTTTTATGCTTGACTTTCTCAATAGTTGCCCATAGATCACCTTAAATACACGGTGACTTTTTGCTCTCTATGTTATGAAAAATTCAACCGTGAATGACACATAAAATTTTTTCAGACTAGTCCTACAAAACAAACATCAGTGCTCTTGAGTGCGTATCTCCGTGTTATGTCCAGTCATTTGGCGTAGCGCTGATCTGTGGGGACAAAATTATGCCTCGTTTCTGCTAGGAAAATTCTGTACTGTTCTACACACTGTCTAATAATGTAACGTGTTTTTTTCCTGGTTCGCTTCGTCATGACACTGATCGATTGCTGTTTTTCTTCTTTCGCCTGAAAATAGGAGTCCATAAACGCTTGATTTCCGATTTTAGCATTCATGTTGTTCTACAAATGTGCCACATCAAGCTTTACGTGAGAATTATTGGACTTAGTGATGGTTTCTTCGACGCTATCTGCATGAATTAAATGAACTTGTAGCTGAGACTCTACCAAGTGAGTTTTACACTGGCCATACCGAATAGTGATCATCTTACATTTGATTCTGAATTACGTATCAAATTTCAGCGTCAGTCAAGAGAACCGTCTGCAGTGAGCACTTTGACGATTACATGTCGCGAATGCTCCTAAGAAGGAGCATTTACTTTCGTATAAAATAGGAAGTTTTCCAATGGAATATAGAATTTCTGTTCTCAGTGTCTCCAGATTAAAAGCTCTATTGGATCCTTGTTTTTCTTGTGGTTTTATTGATTGGTTAAGTAGGCTTTTTAACTTTTAGTGCACCTATTTATTCTCGATGGTTAATGACAGATTTATGCGTGCTGAACTCACTAGATGTTCTTGTTGTCATGTTATTCGTCTCGAGAGTATAGTTGGTTACCGCTATGTCATGATTTGTGTTAAACCTTAAGTGACGATGGAAAACTCCGTATCATGAAACCTGCAGGCGGTAGAAGCCAATTTGTACGATTAAAGAATTTGTGCACCCTTGGTGTGTTTTGTTGGCGCATGAAATTCTTCAATTTATGTAAGAGTGATGTAGCGTATAGCTATACTTCTATTTTTATTTCGGAGTGAATTTTCTTGCCAAGTTCATTTGTTCATTTATTATGGTTTATTTACCTACTCATCCTGGAAGAAAAATGTGAGATCCTAAAGCTGAGAGTTAGGTAGGTCTTCTTTTTATTGAAATAAAATGCTTATTTGTGTTTATCTATCTAATTATAATGTTTAAAAATTCAATCAATCACTTCAGTGCATTTGTGTGCATCTACTGGGTCCGAGCCAGTGCCAAAGTGATTTTTACAAGTGTTAGTTTTTTCGAGAACCTGTAATTATTAAGCGTTCCAGTGAACGAAGAAACTTGCTGAATTGTAATGTACTCGAAACCGCGAAAGGTTTATTTTGTATTAACTTTTATTGACCTTTCATCGTACTGATGATTTAATTTCTTCTGGTATGAATACCTTTGAGCTTTTTCTATTCAATGTAGGGCATTCGTTATGTAATTTGAGAATTTTTTCGCTGAGAGCCACACACCGGCTTGAAGCTGAATATTGTTGATAAATATTTCAATTTTTATTAATTTTTCATTTTTTGAATGATTGAAGCATTTTTGTTGGAAGATTCCAATTGAAACAATAATACAATTTTTTTATTTTGCATTAACAATACATTTGGGCAATCTAACATGAAATTACAAAAACGACTTAGTGTATTAATACTAGTATCTTCTAAATTGCGTCTGTATCATTTGACGTTCAGTATGAAGTATTTTCGACATTAGCGTCTAGCAAGGTAGCACAAAGGATTCAAGCTACATTACTAGTAGCTAGACGCTAAACTAGTTCATTTTTTCCCAACCCTGACTTTTTTTGATAAATTAATATAACTTTATTTTGTTCTAGCAAACTCGTACGAAACAGTAAATAAAATAAGAACGGCACTATTTGAACCAGTGCTAAGTACATTTCATCAATTGTCCGATGTTGTTTCTTAATTCGAATTCCTCAGGGGGATACGGCTGTTGAATTAGCTCAGCCATGGGAAAACATTGGTCCCGAGCTCGAGTTAGGTAGGCCTTTTTATGTTCAAATAAAAGTTGCTTTTTTGTTTTTTAAGGCTCCCAGGGGGAAAATATGTGAGGGCCCGAGCTTAGAGGTAGGTAGGCCTTCTTTTTGTTGAAATAAAATATTTTTCATGTTAAGGACCACTTTTTTTGGTTCGCTGCTGTTCTCTTTTTCAACACCTACTATTTTCTTCTTCAACTTTTATCTTGTTTCATGATTTTTTTTCTTACTGTTTCTATACTCCTGCATTTCTTGCCGCGTTCCCTCAACCTCCATACTAAACGGTGCCTTCCTCTCCTTGATACGCCCTTTTTTACCGATTAGATAGGCTTAAACTAACATATTATCTATCTGTTTTGTTAAGGATCATCTTTTTTAGGCTATTTTTCAGCACCTATTACTTTCTTCTCCAACTTTTAACTTGTTTCATAAACTTCTTTTTCAATTTACTGTTTCTATGCACCTTGTGAATAGATTCTGCGTTCCCTTGGTTTCACAAATGCCTTCTTCCTTCCTCTCTTTGGAACGCCGTTGTGATTAGGGAGGCTTAAACTTACATCTAATCTTATCTTCTTAATTTGAAATTAGAACTGCGATTCAAACATGTCAACACACTGATTGTAATCTAAGCAGTGTCTAAAGCACCGCAATGGAAATATATCAGATGCAAAAGTTTGTCATAAGAACGCCTTGCAGTTTTGTTGCTAACGCTTGAATCAAAATTCTTGTAATCTCGTTGTGTGAAACTCATTGGAGTATTGCTTCCTTAAAATTTTGCTCTGCACTTTGTGTGTCCAGAAACTGATCCGAAAAGTTGTGGAGCGTGAGAGCGGCCAGACGCCGCAGTCGGGCCCCCGCGAGTGTGAGGACATGTTCGCCATGCGCCTCTACAACCCCGAGCTGAAGCAGGCGCGCTGGCTGCACCCCCACATCACCATGAGCCAGGTAACGCACGCCTTCAGTCTCGTGACTCGACGTCCTGAGTCTTGTAACCCGCATCTTCTACCGAGTAACTAAATGTCAGGTTTTCCACGTCGCCTTGGAAATTGGAATCTTCACACAGACGTAATATCTTCAAAGTTTAAAAACTAATTATTAGTGCGCATGAATTTAATTGGCCAATTCGAGTATTGTATTTCGTCCTTACGTGGGCCAAAGATGAAAGTGTATGGTTTGACATTCTGCATGGCCTGCCTGTTAGATATGACGTGCAGTGCTGAAAGCTATGAACGCCGTCTCAAGTACGGACATTTTAAATGTGTCGTTCTCACTTTTATTAAAAATGATCGACTTTACAGATACAAAGTGATACTTGAATCAATCGAAGGAATAGCTCATCTGAAAGTTAATGTTTTCTTTGTGGCAAAAGTTTGAGATTCAGGGAGGAGAGGAAATTTCGCTCCGCCAATTGTATTTGTCTTGCTCGGCCGACATCATTCTTACTACGGACACTCCGCGGCTGTCCACGCAAGGGTGTCAACAGAAGGCAGTTTTTATCAATCTTATCATTTCGGTCACGACGTCATGTTGTTGAGTATTTTCATAGGTTCGTATGCAGTAGTTAAAATACTTACATGCTAACACAATTTTTCTCGTATATTGATTTTACGTGAGTAGTGATCAATTAGTTGCAGTGTGGACTCAGAGTGGTTGTTGTACTTCCTTCAAATCCTGGAGAGCAACCTTGGCAGGAGAATGTTAAGAATAGATTCAGACTTCGCCTTGCAAAATTATACATACAATACCAATGAAAGCGTGTTTGTTGAAGAATCGTTTTATCATCTATTTTGCATCAACCTACTCAAAGTCGGAATCTATGCTCTGCATGAAGAAAAATTTCTTTTTAATTTCATTCTTGAGTAAACCAGCGACCATCTTTGCGTAGCGAGTAATTTTTATTGGTTATTGTGCTATTCAAATGCGGTGATAAAGTCGAACTCATCTTTACACGCAGGAAAATTTGATCCCAATTCAACTTGTCACTTCCGTTTCAGATCAAGGAACAATATCCGTTTTATAATGATCCCGAATGGCGGTTCGAGCTCCGCGTGCGCCATTTTAGCCCTGACTTGAAGCAGCTCTTCCAGAAGGATCTTTTCACCTTCAACTTCCTCTTTGAACAGGTTTGTAGGTTGTGTGTGCCTGCTCTTGGAGGTTTCCTGGCTTGATGCATATTTTTACCGTGCTGTTTACTGCTCGCCTGCGTTTTTTAACGATATTTGTTGGCCAATATCTCCGAATAGTAAAATTTACCTGGATTTTCTCAGGTACCAAATACTTCAGCTTGAATTGGGAATTAAGGTCCTTTATATTTCTATTTTAACGATTGAGGTTTATTTTGACCACTCTTTCAGTGATGAAATTTTAACCACTCGTCAATTAAGTAAGATCCTGTAAAAATTTTCATCACTCGTCTCGAAATGGAATTGTTTTTTAGGTCCGCTCCGACTACGTGAGCTCCGCCAACCCTAGCGTCGAGTTGGAGAACGCCGTCTACCTCGCCTGTCTACAAATTAAACGCAAATACCCGGTAAGTGCGACTTAAATTAACTCGTTAACCACCGCGTGACGTGCCTTTGGTCACTATAGAAGGATGTTCAGAAAGCGGCTGACCCACCGGTGGTCACAAACTCAATCCTCACAAATTCTGAATTTAAGCCGAAGAAAGTGCAGGATCCATTTAATATACGTCATTTTCAATATTGAATGCTAAATTTGATTTTAATTTGAGTTGAGCATTGAATTTCAGTGTAACATGAAGCGGTTAACGATTTAATTCAATTTTTGTCATCTAGAATGACGTTGTAATGAATGCTGTGTTACACTACCCAAGGGTTCTAAAAAACTCAAAACTGAATTACTTGCCCTCCTCTCTAGACATTTTACAGGCATAAAATTTCATATAATAATAATAATAAACTAATTTACAATTGGTTCTTTTTTCAATTATAAAGACAAACTTTCTTCTACCATGCAGGCCTCACTAGTTTATTCATACAGTTGTGCACGATGTGCATCCGAGTACTTTGGCATGACCACACGTACTTTCGGAGCTAGAGTGGCAGAGCATGTTGGAGTTAGTTATCGTATTGGTGTTCGATTGTCCCGTCCATCTCACTCCGCTATTTGCGATCATGCTGAAACTATCAATGTAACCCCTCCCTTGTAGGAATTTTAAAGTAGTACGTGTAGCTTCAAGTGTTTTAGATCTTAGAATTTTAGAATCGTTTTTCATTTTTAAATGCAAGCCTTCACTTAACAACCAGTCGAGTTCATCCCTTCTTAGCATCATAGGTTCTTAGTTGTGTTTCGTGTTATTTACTGCATTTTTACTTTTTTATTTTATTTTAATTTTATTTTACTTTTCATTCCGTGTTTATGTCTGTACATCTACGTTCATTTTTATTTCAGTGATATATGTTAGATTCTTTTAATGAGCTGATGAGTATTAGCCCGAAACGTTCTCAGTATAATGAAATTTTTATCAGTGATTTTTGCTCTATTTTTATTGAAATTGAAGAAAATTCCAGAAAATGTACCCGAGATAAATATATAGATGACTAATTGAACAGCTGCAATCCATTCCATCTATATAACCGAGTCCACTTTTGCCGTGCGTTGTAGTCGAGTTTACAAGTTAAATTGTGCAGTAATTAGACAAATAACAAGACATTCTGTGTACGAGTTTTTCTTTCAGCGAATACGTGTTCATAATTACCGATTATAAAAACTCATAATGATGTGAAGATGCATCACAGCTTTTTTAGAAATAAATAGTATTCTTAACATTTATTTATTATTTGAAGCACGTATTATTAAGGCGCTGCTGCTATCTTCATGCATGAGCGGGTTAGGAGAGATCCATTGTCTTGGTTGTGATTGTCGTGTAAGTCGAATAAAGTTAGGGCTGATAGGTGTATCCGCGATTTGGCTCTATCTTCATAAGAGAACTAGCGGTCGTATCTTTATTTGTTATGCATTTATTTAAATCGTGAAGGTTTTTGAGAAAAAATTTTTCATACTAATTTACACACGGTACATGTTCTTTTGAGATTCGGTCCGATGTGACAGGCCTCGCCTAATAATCGTTACTATCTTTTGCAGGAGGTCTCTCAGGTTGATGGGAATGAAATATTGTATCCATGGGAATTAGCGCACCCTGGGAATATATAAAGTCTCGGTTTGAAGATTAGGTTAACATTTTTTGTTGAAATCGAACAGATTTTATATTATGTTGCGGACCATCTCTTTTCTATTCACTGCAGTCCTATTTTTCAGCACCTTCTGTTTTCTTACGAAGTTTTCATCTTGTTCCATAAACTTCTTTCTCAGCTCACTGCACCTGTGCACGCACCATGTGCATAGATTGATTCCACGTTTCCTTATGTGCATACTAAATGGGACCTTCCTCTTTCCTCTCTCTAGAACGCTGTTGTTGCGGATAGAAAGGCTCAAACTTATTTCCCTAATCTTTTGCAGGAGACGCCCCCTAACTCATTCGAAAAGAAGTCCAACATCGAGCACTTGGAGAAGGATGATGGACTATACAAGTACTTCCCGGACTATATCATAAAATCGCACAAGAGCAAAACTATTCGAAAGGCAATCCAGCAGAACTTCAAAAAATTGGGGTCTCACTCCGAAGTGACCTGCGCTTTTGAGTTTTTGGAGCTTCTACCTCAGAAGTGGGCGCGCTACGACCAGGAGACCTTCGAGTGCAAGCTTGGAGTAAGTCTTACAGTACTTTTTAAAGTGATGTTTTTAGGCTTGTCTTTGAATTGAAATGGATATTTGGTTTTCAATCTTTCAAAAGATTGGCAATGAAGCAAATAAAATTCATGTTTTCACAATAAGCAATTCAGTTTACAATTTCGTAAAATCAAAACGAATCATGTTCTCTTTTCTAAATTAGGTGGTGAATCTGTTGTTGATGGATAAACGTCTGTATTCTCATTTTTTCTTGATTTTGGAAACCCTTTGTTTACATTATTCTATGTTTAAATCCTAACACATATCTATGTGTAAACTTCGCAAGCGATTTGAAATTTCTCAAATTTTAAAAGATATGTAGCCTTATAGACTATCATTTCAAGTAATATGCCGTAGAATCTTGCGCGTGTCGCGGTTCTACTGCATTTTCTCTAACTCATATCATAAATTACTTGAAATTTATGTTCTTCTCCTGGGCCTCGCATCTTGAAGTTGGAAGCTTTCTTTCAGTAAGCTTATAACTTACAAATTGTAAACATTGTAGAAAAATATATAAATCAAATCCAAATCAGTCTCTCCAGCTGGAAGCGAGCAAAATTTTAAATGTAATTGAACGAAAGTGCTACCAGCTCCAATGATGTAAAAATATCGCGTTTTAAATTACGTTTAACTATGCTGAAGTTAGTGGATAAATTCTTTAAAATTCAGGATTATTATATTGAGAAACTATCTTCTCTAATTATTTACACAGATTTTACATGAAACTAATCTAGGCTTATTTGAAAATTTGAAAGTTGCAGGTAACAATGCACATAGCTCCTCAGAGATTTAGTTTATTCGTCCATGTAGAAATAATTGGAACTCAAATGCTCGTAGAGCGGACAAAATTTGAGCAATAAAGCATTCACTTCACATGAAGACCGTTACATTAGTTTTAATCCAGACTCCCTTAATTTGATCGAACTAGAAATATATTATAACATTTTGCGTACTTCTATTTCGTTTCGGAAACTATATGTTTTCTTGACCGTCATGACGTCAAATCAATGAATTGAACACTATTTCAGATCGGGTTTCCGGTAGACATCTCACTCACCATCGGCCCGGCTGCCCCTGCGTCTGGAGTGTCTTTCACCACGGAGGCAGGCACCAAAGTAAGGCTTCTAATTTGCGAATACCCAAATTCGTTTGTATTCACCAACATGCATAGTACGTTATTTTTTGTAATTTGAGAAAATTATTTCAATCTGAAACGGGTTGTCAAGTTGTATTCTCCATTTTACTGTGCGTTTCACTTTGCTCAGAGATAATGAATATTTTAACCCTGTAAACACGTCACGTGTGTACCGCCGATCAGTGCACCGACCGTTGATGCTCGAAATGTTCATTAATATTTTGGAAGCATAAACCATCACAAGCTAATCATTTTATTTATTCCAGGACCACCCAGTGGGAGGTTTTGAGCACGTACAGAGTATCGAGACGCTGGAGTCCGAGTGTCAGGACCACGGCAAGCTGGTGGTGGAACTCAAGGTGAGGCACGGTGTTCTCTAAGTCTAACTCACTTCTCACTCAGATAGCAGTTATGCTTCTGCTAGGGGTAATATATCTTTTACAATATCGTCTCTTTAAATTATAAATAGCTACAGTGCTGAGTGGAGTTATTCTGGAGATAGGTAGTATGGTATTGTTAATTCTTGTTAAAAGCTGGTATTATTCTAAGTTGATACTCAGCTAGTTGATGCTCATTGGTAATCGGTTCAGTTGTAACATCTCGGGTTTTTTGACGAATGTCTTCGTATCATTATTTTTAGGATATGAAAGTTTCAATCAAGATGGCCTCTTTTACTCGTGGAAAGATACTACAATTGCGTCCGAAATATTTCGCGCGTTTGAATGATTTAAAAACTCTCCGTAGACCGCTTTTATGGAAAACATCGTGGCTATACCCCCTCGCATTTTTCACCTGCATTCCAAAATTTGATGTGTGCACGTTTTACGTAAGAATCTCACCACAATTCATTGCTTCTTAAAATTCGTTGTACAATGGGAAAATGCGTGAAGGCCCGAGCTGAGAGTTTGATAGGCCTTCTTTTTGTTGAAATAGAATGTTGTTTTGTTATGCTAAAAAACACTTTTTTCGGTTCACTGCTGTCCTGTTTTTTAGCACCTGCTACTTTTTTCTTCAGCTTTTATCTTGTTTCTTAAACTTCTTCGTCAACTTACTATTTCTATAACTTTTCTGCATAAATTCCGCAGTCCTTTACCTCCATACCAAATGGTGCCTTCCTCCTTCCTCTCTTCGGAACGCTTTTTTTTAGAGATTAAAGTGGCTTAAACTAACGTATAATCTAATCTTGAAATTTGTTGTACAGGTGTCCGGTAAGCCCGAGCCGCTCTCCATCCTGTGCGTGGACGCGGCTATGGCGGAGAACATTGCCAGTCTCATAGACGGCTACTGCCGACTCGTCAACCAGACCGACGCCTCCATCTGGAACACGAAAGGTACGTCACGCTTTCGTCGCTGTTATTGATTGCTGAAGTTTTCAGCGCATTGAAATCAAAAGGCTGAGCTTTTTTATTTTGTTATTTAATCAGATCAGCAAAATGTTTGTCCTTGAGTTTAGCTGGTGGAATCGCTTGCTTACTTCTCCTTATTGTTCATCCATCAACTCGGTTAATCTAGATTGGTGTTCTCTGGATTTCTCCTAGCTTCCGCGTCTATAGCGATCAATGAGAAAAGTTCAGTTGATAAACCTCGACTCGATCTTTATTTCTAAAAAAAAGTAGTAAACATTTTCATTTTCTTTCGCTGATGAAGTTGTCTTTGCGTGATAAGAGTGTCACACGAGAGGCTTATTTTGGTCTCGCTCTTCAATGGTTTAGTGTATATTTTAGACGTAAACTTATCACATTTCAACTTGTCTTGAAATTTATCATCAAAGCCATGTCAAAAAATTCGGCACTAACAAAGATACTAGCTTTGCTCAGCAATACACTTTCGCTTAACTACTTTGGCTGAATTTGAAATATTTACATGAACTTTATGGGATCTTTGTTGGGTTCCATGATTGTATTCATAATTGAATCATTTGGTTGGGACATTTGTGGGAATATATGAATACCCAGCTCCACTGTGGTGATTTTGCCTGTTAAATAGATATTTCTTTTCATGTGTTGTTTTATCTGTGCATTTTTTTTAAAGTTTGTTCTTACATGCCTATGATGAATGATTTCAATTCTGTAGCTTAGGGAGCTCATGTTAATTCTATTCAAGTGCAGAGAATCTCAGCCCATTTATCTGCCAAACTCTTCGGTATTTGTGTGGCAATTTGCCTCTACTTGGCGCGTTCACAAAATTTGATTTATTTTTGTTCTGTTCTCGTGTCCGTTTATTTTGAGGCTGATCAAAAAATCCAGTATCTCTTGAGGATTTATGGCTACTTTTGGTTTGGAAGGATTCTCGAGCTCGAGAATCTTATTTATTTTTCACAACGAGCGTTTTATTTCTGAAAATTTTCAAGATGTTACAGATTTAGTAGCATTTCTTTCTAAACTTGGTTCTAAGCTTACTTTTTAGAAAGCTTATATAGAGAAAGCTCTTTTCCCCTCCTTGTCCGTTTGAGAAGTTGACAACGTTGCAATTCAACCATAGATTTGCCCACTATCTCAATTTACTTGTTGGTTTTTTTAGTTGTCAAACATTTGGAATGTGTTTAGATGCCCTTTAGGAAGAGGTGCATCCTGATCCCTCGCTGTATAAAGTTGTGAATTTCGCTTTGCTTCTTCAACGTTCGTGACGTTCCATTTCTTACTTTATTGCTCGTTCATTCATATTTTGAGATGCCAACACAACGAATTTATGCAATTTTCTTGTCTTGGAATTACGTTAAAGAAATTTTTATTCATCTCGGAACTCAACTCAAATTTAGTTTCGGTTTAGAATATGGATGACTGTTTTCTGTTTTGATTCACCTAAAATAAGTGCTTTGGTTTTATTTACGTGTTATTGATTTGTACGTATTTCAGCATTCAGCGTGACGTACGTAGGATGGTATTAGGTTTGGGTTCTCAAGTTCGTTCTCAAGCATTTTTCAATGTATTATTTTCTGTAAACGTTTGTTGTGATAAGTCAGTTTCATGTTCTAATTGGGTACTAAATTTTACGTTTGTCTTGATTACTGAATGCCAGTCATTAATTGTGATTACATTGTACTTCTATTTGTGATTATTTTATTATAGTGTTCACAAAAATGATTTACTTGTAAAAAAAAACGTTGCACTTGTTCATATGACCTTAAGCTTTAGTACCTCACTGTTGCTGACGATGGCGCTAACCTGCCTATATATAGTGTGAGTGGCTTGATTATATCGTGCTGCTTGTGCCGGACCAGGCGGAGTCTGGAAACATTTGCCCTGCGCCTGTCACCCGCAGCCTAAAGCAGGTACTTCTTGTCTCCCTCTGTTTTCATTCCTTTTGTTCTTTCCAGCGCGTTTTTCCTCTCAATTTACTCGGTTATACCCTATTTGTCTGCTATGACCTACTTCGTTGACTTCTTGTGTTATTTTCAGTTTACTTCTTCGGTTCTTTTCTAACCGGATCCCGGTATTTTCAGTTATATCTCATTTGCGTTTTTGGTGCATTCTATGCGAGCTCCCGTGGATCCTTCGGTTGTACCGCATTTACTTCGTTGGTTTCTATCTTACGTGTTCTTTTGGTTTCTTTTGTTTCATCCTATTCTTTTTTACGTGCTTCAGTGGTTTATAACCGTTAATTTCAATTAATTTCTTTGGTTCTTATCCTACATATTCTCTCGATTCCTTCCCTTTCATCCTATTTTTGTCGTTGGTTTCTTCCTTACGAGTTCCTGTAGTTATTTACATTTTTCTGCTTACTTTCCTTTAATTTTTTACTTTCTTTCCTATCCATACCTTTGGTACGTTTCTTCCAATTTCTTCTTCGTGGCCCCAGTCTCATTTTTACATGTATTGTTGCAGCAATATTGTCTGTCATTTACCTTCCACTCTCTGTGCAATTCCCCATAGTTTCACTCAATTTATCGTTTAGTTTTTAGATTTGTGTTTTTAGTTTTGTTTTACTCTTTATTGTTTCATTTTCACGGCATCTTTATTTCAAATTTTATTCTCTGCATGCTGCCCTTAATTAAGGTATGATTTTGCTTTCTGTGAACTTTTTTTGCCTTGATGACTAGTGAGTTTTCTCGTTGTTATTGTAAGGTGAGTCTTGATCATGTTTGTCTTCATTTTTCACTGTAAAAGAACAATCAAATCAAAGGCCATGGTCTTAGTTGGCCATCGGAGCAGTACACTTCGTTGTCCTTCAGCTCTTCGTTTTCTCAAGTGTCACCTCAAACTTCACCTCACTGTGAATGAGTTCGGGGTTTTGCCTCACCTTATAAATTCATAAAACTTGTTTTTATGCTGTATTAACTTTATCGTGAGGCAAGGCATCCGCAACAGTTTTATTCTATCAATAGTCAACGTCATTCATTTGGACTAGACCGGTGCCATTTAAACTTCCGTGTTGACTGAATTAAATCTCCTGTTTGTTTTCCTAAGTAATACTGTTTCACAGTGTATTTTGAATTTTACCTGTATTCCTTTTTTGGCCACTTGAATATACCAAATTCAACTTGGCACTTCTGTCGTTTATAAATATTTTTCCTCACTCTGATCTCCTATCTTCCCGTTTGCTCTGTTTCTCGATGTCGTATACCACAGACCGCCTTGGAAGTCTTGTCAGGTCATTCCATTAGTAAGGTCCCATTTTCAATTTTCTCTTAATTCAACAAGATTGTCGAATTTCAAAGTCATCAAGTAAAATTCATGTTTTCAGACCCATATTTCAGTAATTAACTTTTTAAGCATGACCACAGGTATATTTTTACCATGATAATTGTACTCTTTCAAGAACTGAGGAATCGATAGAAGATTAGTTACACTTCTTGTATTTAAAAAAGAATCTCTGCTTCAGAAGCGACTTCGAATATTCACCCTTCATATAAAAGAGAATGTCTGACAGCAAGCGCTACTGAAAATACCTCAAAAAAATAGAAGTGGAGTTTCATTCTTGAGGAAGGAAGCCGGCCAGAATGTCAAATTGAGTTTACTGAAGGGCTGCTTTGAGTTTTGCGTGATACAAATCCTACCCTTCCTGGGGTAAAATTGTCCTATCTAACACTTTCGGTGTTTGACTTCCTGGATCTTATCAACTATGATAAGCCGTGAGCGAGAAGAAAAGCCTTCAGAATTTTTTTCTGCAAATCTGATTGAAATGTTTGCAAATGGGGTAAAAAGCTAATTAGTATATGAGAAAAAGTAATGCATAATCCTATGAACCACAGTTGACGATTATGCTTCATTAAAGTCATGTCAACTAGTGTTGATAATTGAGTTTCATAGAAATGAAAGATTTTATCACTTATTACTCTCAATTGAGTAGGTAAGGGCCATTTTGTGGCCCCTAACTTTACTAGCTGCGTAAAATCGAGAAATTTTCTTTGTGCATTCATTTGACTGAGAATTGTGAAAAAAAGTACTTGTCCTGTTTACTTCAATTTTCAGCACTCCTCACTTCTTTTTATGAAGTACTTCATTTGAAAAATTTTAACACCCTTTATCAATATCAGAAAAATAATCCGACGGATAAAATGTTTATGCTAATGAAAAAAGCCCTTGTGTACCTACATCCTGATGATAACCGATCTAGAAATCTCTCGCTGTCAAAATTCAATTATTTAAAGTTCAAAGCGATCAACTGAGGTCAAGTTATGTTAGGTCAGGTCAAAATGCAACAATTTAAACTAATTTTATTATAGGCCCCAAGTGCTTAAATATGAGCCCTTGTCTGCTAAAAGTCACCATTTCTCGAAAACTTCAAAAATGTTTCCTTTGTTCATCGAACAGACATTACTTTTGAGATGACCTAATTCTTTAAAAAAATTGTCTATAAATTTCGTAGCTTCATAGTCTTTCATTAACTATGTGCCATTGAAAATAAGATAGGGAAATTTTTTCATTGGGAAAGTATTTACTTTCTTTTTTTAGGCTAAAGTAATAGTTTTTTAACGGTATCCCCTTGGTGCATACCCTTAAAATTGAATGATTAGAGCTTTTTGTAATTGCTCCACTGTACAAAGTCAGAAGCTGTATACACTGCCTCCAATGTAGTTTTCTTTCGTTCGCTTTTCTATCATCGTCATACATCCTATTCTCGCCTCATTCTTGTGTATTTTATTAACAAAGCGTAAAGAACTCTTTTCTCGAGTTCTTTGAGCCCGAATATTTTTTACTGTCTGCAAACCACCTCAAAAAAACTTCAAATATCACTGACTTGCTTTGTTATTACGCAAAATTACTCTGCTCATGTACCATAACGAAGATTTGGAGTGCCTCTGTATTTTTTGGTTAGTGTCAGAGCTTAGTATGTTGAGTGTTTGGTACTTCATCTTGATCAAGTCTCCTCTGCAATCCTGTTCTACGTTACGCTGTGTCAGTTCAATCACAAAAATTTGTCGCGAATCTTTCCTCTTATTCTTTTTTGTAAAGCTCCGACCTGTTTTTTCCGTTTCCAGTGTTTTCCCTTGTGAAACATTGTTACTTTGCGCCGTGACGCGGCACTCGGAACTAACATTGTTTTTATGTTTCCCAGACCAAAGCATGCATGGCAGCCGGAGAGCAGGCAGAGTGAGGGGCGGAATGACGGAAGACTATGCCGAGATTGTCGAGGAGGAAGGAGACTACAGCACACCTACTAGTAAGTCACCGCCTCTGCACCATTCTCTTATGTTCGTATCTTGTGCTAACATCTTTATCCTATTACCAGCGAATTAGGTCGCATGTTTCGGGATGAGCGTCATCAAAATTTATGCTAAGGTCTGAAATTGTTCACGTCGCAGCTTTTCCATTCACGACTTTAGCTCGTAGTGAACGACTTGCCGGCGTCGATTAATTTTTCGAATTAGTTTCTCATTCTGTGGCGAGTGTTGAAAAAAATGTTCATCTTTTGTGGGATACAACCGATCAAATTTTTTAATTTACGATTCACTTCAATGACATTGATGACGAAGCACAAAATGTCAATGAACTAATTATTCATTGGCGTAGTGTGTCACTGCTGGGGAGGATATACTCAATCTCAAGTGACCACGTTCGTCAAATCTGAGCTGAACGGTGGCATATGAATCAAAGAAATAGGGGAGTTTTTCTTGAAGACTCTTCCATTTCTTCTTTGCATTGATACAAATCCGCAGGCGAGCATTTGCTATTGCTCCTGTACAGAGTTCAACTGATACCACCAGTCCCCCCTCGAGGCGTCTTGCCATCAGATCCCCGTCGTTCAAACCTTTTGATGTCTCAGGGTTAACTGCTAACTGAAAAATGTTCTTAAGATGAAATTTGCCTCAGCTACCTGAAAGTTTTTTTTACTGGAAAACGCCTCTATTTTGATTAATGTTGAGTGTGCTATGCATATTTGTGTTGTAGGAAGAGTAAGATGTGTATAACTAGGTTTTTTCTCGATTCATCTCGACTAGAGATAATCGACATGTTATCCATTTGATTCCCTTTTGATTTTTCGTGCTCTATTTTTCTACGAATGCCACGTTCGGTTAAGGTTGAGAATACTTCATTCGTCATCTCAACGTTAATTCTTGTACTTGTGTTGCGTTTAGGCCGGAACTACGAATTGGACCGCAGTTGTCTGCAGCTGGTGAAAGTGCTGGGCGAAGGCCAATTCGGAGACGTGCACCAGGGCCGTTACTCGCCTCCCAATGGCAACCCAATAGACGTGGCCGTCAAAACATGCAAGACTGGCGCTGGAGAAGTCAACGTTCCCGTCAAGTTCAGAGAGGAAGCCAGCCTCATGCAGCAGTTCGATCATCCTCACATCATCAAGTTTATCGGGATGTGTTCGAACCCTCCTGTCTGGATCGTCATGGAGCTGGCCGAGCTTGGTGAGCTGCGGTCATTCCTGAAGCGCAACGCTTCTGAGCTCAACACCTGCACCCTCGTCAAGTACTGCTTCCAGCTCTCTACTGCCCTCTCCTATCTTGAGAGCAAGAAGTTTGTCCACAGGTAGGCGGTTGGCTCATGACTCATATTAAATGTAACATTTGTTTCCCCCATGGAATGGAATCGAGTCGAGTTCTTCTGGTCTCTTCGCTGGAACAAAAGGAGCTTGACGAAATCTGATTGTGTGTTACAGAAGAAAAATAGAAATTTCCCATGTACCAACACGTTAATTAATTTAGGATTATTTCTTTTTACGCCTGGATGTGTTGCAGCTATTCATACGCTACACAGTTCGTGGAATCGAAGTACTATCATAAGCGTTCTCATATCTTAGCAATAGAGGAAAATAGAAATAGAGCTTTAATGTTTAGTATTTTTACATATCACAGAACTATCCCTCAAGATGCCAAGATTTGTTTTGAGGCTTCTTGTTCCTTCTATAAGTATTCTAACTCATGCAATTTTTCAATCATTTCCTTCTACTGTATACCCCCTGACGTAAACGAAACGTTTGAAATCTTCAGATATCTTTGTTAATTTTGGCATTTCGCGTTTATTGCCTACCATTTTTATTTAAGGTGTCTATAATATTCACCCTTAATCCGCTTAATTGTATTCACATCATCTTTTGCGTACTTCAACATATACAGATCGAAATTAACCCCACTTAATCATACTTTGAGGGGGATGCAACTATTGTATCACTGGGAATTAGCACCCTTTCGGAAAAAGGCGAGCTCCCGAGCTGAAGGTTAGGTAGGCCTTCCTTTTGTTGAAATAGAATAGATTTTTGTTTAGTTACAGACCATCTTTTTTTTCCGTCTACTGCTGTACTGTTTTCATCACCTATTACTTTCTTCTTCTTGAACTTTTATCTTGTTTCATGAACTTCTTTCTCAACTTATTGTTTCTATGCGCAGGAAGTCTTTAGTGGGAACGCACCTTGTGCATGGATTCCGCGTTTGCTTCAAGTCTATAATAGATGGTGTGTCCCTCTGATTGAAACGCCTTTGTTGCGGTTAGAGAGACTTGAGCTAACTAATCAAATCTATCTCAACCCCGTTGTACAACTAATACGATGCCTGATTCAAGTTATGAATAACTGGAATTAATGTTCATCCTGTAAGTTGAGGATCGCATAATGTATTACTCGAGGATCGATGATACGTACCGAAACCCAAGCGTTCAGTCCACATGAAAAACGTTATATACGCACGAAACAGCTCTGTGGTGTCGCCATGCCATTCTCTTTGAAACATCGGAAAAGCATATCACCTTCAGATTTATTCCCTGAAAAAGAAAACAATTTTTCCTAAATGTAAGTTTTCCTCTACTTTTACTTGTATTAGAATTGTTTCATGCGGTTTACTTTGATCTTCCTGTTCTATAGTGCTCATAACCTTAACAAAAGTCGTCTTACTACTAGAGATATTTCTAAGCTCAACATTAGCATACAGATGCCTCGTTTATTTTGTTTTTTTCGAGTGTCATGTGTGCTCTATTTTTTTCGAAGTGTTTCATTTATAAGCTTTTATCTTGAGATGATGAGGCAGTTCCTTGATTATCAATGATATAGTTCTCGTCAAATGTTACGAATATTTAATCGGAATTTTCTAGTCTACAAACGGTTAAGACATACTCATAACCACTGTCAAGTCCAAAGAATTTGGGTTGAAGTTTATTCAAGAAAGTCAGGCTGATTATGAATTAGTGAAACTGCTGGTTTACTTACCTGCATAGGATAAGTTTCTTACCGTGCTCCTTGAATAGCGGAGGCCACTGAGTAATACTTTTTCATTTCTCGTTAGGTTATTGCTGGCATGTGAGTACTAAATCATCTTAAAAATACTGTATGTTAAGAAGAACCAACTATGTAGTGCATTTTGTAATCTTACTCAACTTCTTAGTTGACGTGAACGTGCCTATGAGGTTACTGAACCGTCACAGTTGTTACTGAATCGTCACACGGTTTGAAATGTTGCTGAACCGTCACATGGTTTAAATGTTACTCAACCGTCACACGATTTGACATGTTACTGAACCGTGACACGGTTTGACATGTTACTGAACTGTCACAGTTGTTACTGAACCGTGACACGGTTTGACATGTTATTGAACCGTCACTCGGTTTGGCGTGTTACGGAACCGTGACATGGCCGTGTGTTTGACGTGCAGGGACATTGCTGCTCGCAACGTGCTGGTGTACAGCCAAGAGTGTGTGAAGCTCGCGGACTTCGGTCTGTCTCGAGGCGTCGAAGACACCAACTACTACACGGCCAGCAAGGGCAAGCTTCCTATCAAGTGGATGGCTCCTGAGAGCATCAATTTCAGGCGCTTCACTAGTGCCAGCGATGTATGGATGTTCGGTTAGTGGCCTCAGCTTTTGTTCGCGATTACCTTCGATTGAACTAACGCACCGGCCAGTTGCAGGCTTTCTTATATTTCTAAGAAAATTTTACGCTGTATCTCATCACCGTGACAATTTGAGTTCGGTATGAATAATTTATGAGGTTTCAAGTTTTAGTTGTTCTGGCAACTTTTTTGTTTTGTATGTTGATCTTGAGCCTGCGGTGAAAAGCACTTACTAATAAAGAGCCATTGAAATGTATAATAATTGTTCTTCTTAAACAAGATTCGTAAACTTCTGTCACGAGACGTTTTACATCTTGCTAATTTGCATTAACAAGGAAATTTCGGTTCGAGAGAAGGCAAACCTTCACACTCGCTCACAAATGATAATACAAGTTGCACGAGTAAACCATTAACACAGCATTAATTTAACAATACACCACAATGAGCCTGCAAAAATTGAAATTATTATGGACACTCACCAAGTTCAGGCAGCGGACAAACTTACAACTCTATGACCCACCCCTCAGGGGGATACAACTATTGTATCTATGGGAATTAGCGCTCCCAGGGGGACTATGTGAGGGCNCTGCGTAGATTCCACGTTCCCTAAACTCCATACTAAATGGTGCCTTCCTCCTTCCTCTCTTTGGATCGCCTTTGTAGCGGATAGGAAGGCTTAAACTAACTAATAATCTAATAATCTAATCTCTATGACCCATTTTTCTCAAGGTTTTTTTTTGTGTTCTTGAGACGGGACCTATTCGCTAAATATGCTTGGGACATAACACGATTGAGAATTTTACGAAACTGTACTCATCCCAATTATATCCTATTTCACGATCGCTTTGCAAAGAACTCGCAATTACAAATCGGTCTACATCAATTATAACACTTCTGAAATCCTAATATTGGTCGGCCAATTTAATTCCAAAATTACTGACGTTAGCTATCAAAATATGAAATGAAATCATAGGAACGCAAATTTTAACTCACCGATTACAGTATACGTCAACATGAAAGACAAACCCCTTCATATAACAGGTGTACAATATATGCATCTTACACACAATGATTTCAACTTCCTAATGCCACGTTTGGCTGCTCGCTCTGTCCATTTTTTATTCCGATATCAGTTCTCGATTTTGACCACGGGAAGACAACTTTCCCGGACGATGTTTCCTTTCACTATGACGGTAGCAGAAGCAAAGGAACAAAAGAGAGCAACATTCTCCACCTGTAAGCAAGAATGCATTCTATTTACTATCTCCGTATTTCCTTTTCTTTTTCGAGTGTAGATTTGTATACGTCTTTATTTCATCTTTCTTTCATGAGAAATTTCACACTGTATATCTTCACTGTATAAACTTTTCTAGCAATTCAGTATGATATTTACTCAGACAATTTTATCCTACTCACCCAGACCATGTCAGCAGTGTAGATTTCCTGCCATTAATTCAGCTGATAAGTTGTGATCCTATAGCATGCCATGAGGTATCTGATGAGAAATGTTAACACTGTTAGTTTCTGACATTTCCTTGTCAATTTGTAACCAATGAGCAATCACAATTTCATTAATAGTTTCCAACATTTCCTTGTCAATCTATAATCAATGTGCATTCACTTGCTTCATTGATTGTGAATCTATTTACCCTTACTTATGAACACTGCACATTTTTCTACATTGGCGAGCATTCATTGGCATGGTTTTGACATTTATGGCATGCTTTTAGTGGTCGAACGTCGATCGCTCGATGTTTTCCTTTCACTATCTTTAACGAATAAATAATAATAGTATCTTTGACGATTGCCACGTAGTGTGTACTATTTGTGCCTCAGAATTCCTTGTAGTGTTTGATCGATTTTTATAATTTACAATTTTTTTAAACAAATGACATAAATAAATGAACATTGACTGATGCTTCTATTTCCTACGCATTTACTCATGACGTTGTTTCTGTACTGCGATTTAATTTTTCTCATGCACTTCGACGCGACGATAATTTCATTATTGTACCCATGACTTTTCGATAATTTCATTATTGTACCCATGACTTTTCGATAATTTCATTATTGTACACATGACTTTCTGTGACCTTCCTGTAGAGAAGTCTCCGCCATACTACCATCAAGTCTTGAAAATTTTTTATGGACAAATTTTTGTTACTTACGATTAACTAAATCCACCAATCAATAGGCACCTCCTCTATATGGTCAACTTTTCTCCGCCCTCTTGTACAAATGTAACTGGAGAAACTTATTTCCCTTTTATTATTCTATCCCAATTTATGATACATCTAATATCCTTGGCCGATGGCTAAAATATAAAGACACAAACAGATGCGATGGCCCATGCTCCCACGCATAAGGCTTAAACTAGTGTTCTTCATGTAGTAATATTCTCATATAATCCTGTTTTTTCATAGTCTGCACGCTTCATTCCTATATAATCCATTCCAAAAAAAATTTTATTTTGATTACTGGAGTAAAATGTGCCTACTTTCTGATTTTAAAAATTATTTCTTGGTTAGAGGGCTTGTTTACCATACATAAATTTTTTGAAACAGATTAACTCACTGGGTTCCCTATTTTTGATGCTTTCGGAAAAAGCTTAGGTTTCTTTCATTTCTTTGTTTAGTTATTATAATGCACTTTTGTCGTGTTTGGTGTCATTTATCCATTTGTTTTATTTATGCTAAAATTTAAGGAATGCTAAAGTTTCTTGATAGTTTGAAGTTTATTTAAGCTCAGTGGTGTTATTCAAAGTATTATTATCAAGATGAATATTTAGTTCTGCTTTTAGATTCAATTGCAAGTATGTCGGATGCTGTAAAATTGGACAGTGTCATTGGTTTGTACTACATAACATTGGCGTAGTGGCTGCTGTCCAGAATGCCTTATTTTTTTACTAAGAATAACTTCATGTTTTTTTCTCTCTTCATTTGAATTCGCAGTGAGCATATATTGGCATGGTTTTGACATTTATTGGCATGCTTTCAGTGATGGAACGGTAATCGTTCGATGTTTACCATTTACCATATTTAATCAATAAATTTCTGATTGTCACGTAGTGTGTACTATTTTCTGCCTCAGAATTTAAACCTTTTCCAAAAATGTTCAGTTTGGCAAAATGGACTTAAATGGAAAGGGTTATGTAGTCAGTGCTGGTGCAAGCTTGAAATTTGAAGGAATATGAAATATCATTGCACGTAGAATGGTAACTGGGAGAATATAGAGTAGTTTTCCATCATTCATTAATTAAGAATCTTATTTTGCTGTTAACCACTGTGCAATGAAAATAACTTGGCTCGTACATCTATTTGTTGTGCTGGTAAAACGTTCATTAGAGCAAAGAATTTCACAAGTTATAAGAAAGTTCACCACATGAGATTTAGTTGTTTTTCAAGAGAAAAATAAACAAATGAAAATAAAAATCAGAATTGACGCTCATAATATTCATAACGATGTCGCTCAGGTAATCAGCGCTCCCAGGGGGGAAATATGAGGTCCTGAGCTGAGAGTTAGGTGGGCCTTCTTTTTGCTGAAATAAAATGTTCTTTGTTTTGTATGGACCATCTTTTTTCGGTTCACTGTTGTGCTGTTCATCAGCACCCCTGGACTTTCATCTTCAACTTTTATTTTGCTTCCTAACCTTCCTTCTCAACTTGCTGTTTGTATGGGCACGGGATTCTCTGCGGGAGCACGCTTTGTGCATAAATTTTGCGTTCCCTAAACTCCATGCGAAATGGTGCCTTCATCCTTCCTGTCTTTGAACATCTTTCTTGTGGTGAGTGAGGCTGACACTAACTTATAATAAATCAATGTCAAATCTTGTGTTTCCAATTTCTCTTTTTTGTTAGTTTGACTTGAGCTCATGTACATTTTCATGTAAAAACTAACCTTCAATCAATCCATGATGTGTCTGATGGCAGGCGTGTGCATGTGGGAGATCATGATGAAGGGAGTGAAGCCGTTCGTGCAGTACAAGAACCAAGACGTGTCCCAGAAGTTGCAGGACGGAGAGCGGCTGGAGATGCCACCTCTCTGTCCCCCTAACCTCTACACGCTCATGATGGACTGCTGGCAGTACGAAGAAGCCCATCGGCCTACCTTCAAGGAGGTCAAGGATTTACTCGGGTTAGTTCTGGTATACGTCAGATGGAAAGTATACAGTACGTTATACAGTCCCTGCACATCACTTAGAAATTTGGATAGATTTGCTCAGTTATAGCAGCCGTCTAACATTGCTAACGTGTAATATGTTTTATAAAGCATTGATTCCATGCTCAACCAACCTGCACCTGGTCTTCAGCAAATCAATTTTTCTGCTACGCAAGACAACGTAGAAAAATATAAGAGATCAGGGATACCACGAAAAGTATTACTCACAAAGAGTACTTTGGGCTTCCTTTGCATGCCCTTTCGATCATTTTAATTTTTTCTCTTTTAAAACCCATGAGTACTCGAAATTCACAACGCACATGATATAATTTATTTTAATCTGTAAGCACCTCTCTGACGCTGTGAACGACAAGCGCTAACTTGCTCTGCAACGTAGCAATGTAGTTTTACGTAGGCTGGAATACGTGTGAACCTTAAGTTACATGACATCCACCGGCACAGTAATACATGTATCGCATCAACATGCGATTCATGTGTTAGTTTTTTGAGCGTCCGTTTGAGAGGATCGATTGGTACGCGTGGGTTACGGGCATTCACTCTAATTAAACCTGTCTGAATCCCAGTAAATTTGTTTGATCATTCCACACATGTTCGATCATTCTCATTTCTCATTATTACCTTTTGTGTACTATTTTATATTTTGTGGCTCAGAAATCATTCTTATCCGAAAATGTTCAACTTTAGGAAAATGACTTTGGAATAAAAGGTTATGGAGCTGGTACTAATGAAAGCTTGGAAATCGAGTAAAAAATTGATCGAATATTATGGCTATGCAGGATGTTATGTGAAAATGTCTTAAGTATAGATAGAATGTATGGACGTTATTGCTAGATTGCCCTCTTTGCTAGATAAATAGTTGAAGCAAGTGGAGAATTTATTTCTTGAATAAGCTGCTGATGTACAGTTCTTACTTGGCATCAAACGAAATAGCCATGCATTCAAAGGATTTATTATTTTCTTTTAAATACTCGTTTGTTTCTGGTCAGTTTTTCATTCTATTTCCGTTAAGTTAAGAAAATAGTCATGAGAAGTTGTCTCCAGCTACTAGAATCAGACTAAAAACTGACCAAGGGAACAATCTTACGTAAGGGACCAAATTACTTAAAATTGCTGAAGTTTGTGTGCACACTTCAGTGCAGGGTGTTGACTAACTTGCAAGTTAGTTACCACACAGCACTGAAACATGTGCTGAAATAACGTGAAACATGTGCTGAAATAACGTGAAACATGCGAGTGATGCTGCCCCATGCCCTGCAGTCAGCTGCACTGCCAGGAGGACAAGCTGATGGAGGAGGCGCTCAACAGGGAGAGCCGCAGACAGATGCCTGGCAGCTGGGGTGAGTCATGCCGTTATTTGCGCTTGCTTCGTAAATGACAGCATTGTTCAGTGAGAAAATGTGCTACGACTGCTTTCCAAGTACCGATAACGCAGTACTTGGCTTTAACACGACATCCGTGCTGATAACGCGGATGTCGTGGGTTCGATCTCCATACTGGCCACCAATGTGGCTCCCGCTGCTGGAGCCCCCGGTTGTCTGCTGGTAGGGTAGGTAAAAGCTTCTCACGTTGATCAGTTTACTGGTATTCAAAGCTGCGAGGTGGCGGACTGAAGCTGTTTACAGTACTGTAGTGCGGAACCAAATGCGAGTTAGAACAAGCCATGAGCGCTTTTAAATACTCATCGGGGAAGCGGAGTAAAAGGGTCGCACACTTGTAAGCAATGTTGATACTATGTGTAGGTTGTAGTTGTTTACTGTGTTTCGGGAATAGTGATGTCTACATGTGTTTTCATTGAGAAAATGTGCCACGCCCGCTTTCCAAGTACCTTGTAAATAATATTGATACTGTACATTTATAGGTTGTAGTTGCTTACTATGTCTCGTGAATAGTGATGTCTACATGCATTGCGCTTAGCGCTTTTCATCGAGTGACTCGCAATTTATTGATCACCCATGATGCTTCTGTTCATCTGAACATCTATCGTAAGTAACGATGCTCTCGGTATGCGTTTGCACTTTCCAGCTATGTGTCGGTGTGCTCTCATGTCACCCCTTACTGATAAATAGTCACTTTCATTCGTTCAGAGTGAGACTTAGGCTGATGATTTTATTGTAATTCATATTATTTTAACACTCTCCATTTGAGATAGCTTGTACTTCAATCATATGTGTTTTCGTGGTAAAATGCAATTTTGTAATACTTTTATGGCGTTTCTTATGGCAATTCTTGGAGATAGTGTAACAAATATTATTTAACTTTGATACTTGCGTGGAAATACCGCATATTTCACATAGTTCGATTGCTTTGTTTGCCTGAAATGCGTTGGGATAATTTTGTGTTGTGTAATCCAAACTCTATGGGCGTATCCGTAAGTAGCATTATTTATCCATCGTTTCGTATTTGAAGTGTAAGTTGTATCACCTGTCCAGGCCACCAGGAAGAGTCGCAGCCGCCTCCGAAGCCTGCTCGCACGCCCATGCATGGACTGGAGAGCGGCATTGGTGGCATCAACGCCGAGGGTGCGCCCAACTTGAACGTCTACGCTCTGGGACAGGTGGGTCAGGCTGGTGCTGCTAAGCCCATCATTAAGCCTGGTGTGCTCAAGCCGGGCCTTCGCAAGAAGCGGTCCTTGGGAGGGGGGGACTCTTCGGACGGTGGCGGGGATGACTTTATGGATGAGGATGTGGGTGCTGATGCGCCCACAACCTACATAGTCGCTGAGACGCCTGAGGTGCTCAGCCGCCTCATGAAGGAAAACAAAAGCGTCAATGCTCCTGGCTCGTACTGCACTCCTGCGGCTCCAATCAACATGATGAAAGTGGTCTTTGATGGTTCCGATAATGTGCCTGTTACGAGTGTGTCGCTCACCACCACTTCTGACAGCGGCAGCACGAAGAGCCTGAGCGGGTCTGTGCGGAACATGACTTTAGCGAGCCTTGCGACGGGGTACGGCTACTCAGGGTTTGTTGTACCTGAACAGACTCCCACCACGACTGCGGCCGTCGACACCGTCGCGTCCAGAGATGGTTCTGGCTATGGCTACTCAGGCTATGGCAAGACACAGGCGTCTAGCGCAGGCAGCGCTGTGCCTCAGCAGCAACGGCGGCTGTCGTCAGGCAGCGCAGATTACGGTTGTGTGGGCTCTAGCGGGCGCCCCATGGTTGGCTACGGAGGAGTGGTGGGTGTCAGTGGCCTTACTCAGTCTGCTCTGGCCTCTGCTGCAACCACCAAAAACTACCATCTCAATAGCCCAGCACTAAACGTATCTGTTGCTAACTCTACTAACAGCTACCCTATGGACAAGAGCTCGATTAATGCTACTGCCATGACTAACAGCACTGAGTTAACTGCCTCTATCCACTCGGATGACTGTAGTGAGACCAGCGGTATTTCTTACGGCAGTCTTCCTCATTATCATCAGTATCAGAAGCAACAACAACAAATACAGCAGCATAACCCGCTGCACTCGACTCTGCCCCACTCTTCCCTGTCTCATCAATACACATCTTCAACATCGGGATACCCTCATTCTTTGCCAGGATTTGGAACAACCTCTTTTGGAGTCGACGGTCGCTTTGAAACAACGCAGCCGATATACGATGGGGTGCTCGGCCTGCCTGGAGGACCCAATCCTCCTTACGCGCAATCCAAAGCACAGCTAAAGGCTCTCGGACGCTCTTGGCAACAGCAGCAGCAGTCACAGCCTGATGCTATGGATCAGCACCGCGCTTTCCTGCAGTATCCGTCTTCGTTGCCGCCTGCACATCCTGCCTCGCAGCCTCCTGCCAGCTCGCAGTATCAGGCCGGAGGAATTTTCCAACCAGCCTCAATCCAATCCGCTGGACTCTTCCAATACCAGTCTAATCAAGCTTCTCTAGAGAGTGGCAGTAGTGCTTCGCCTTCAAAGAGTAGTAGCCTTAGGAGAGGACCTCGCAGCGTGGGAGGAACTCTGGAGAGAGAAAGAAATAAATCGAGTAGCGGCGGCGGCAGTGGTGGTGGTGGAGGAACACTTGAGAGAGGCCGAAGTGCCGGAGGTACTTTGGAACGAGGGACTAGTCTTGGAGGTACTCTGGAACGTGGTCGGAGTCCCGGAGGCACTCTGGAGCGCGGCCGTAGTCCTGGGAGCACATTAGAGAGAGGGCGCAGCATTGGTGGCACGTTAGAGCGCGGGAGTAAAAGTCCTTCCGGAACGCTGGAGCGAGAACGTACCCGTAGCGGGAGCGCTAGCGGAACTCTGGAGCGAGGAGTTGTTAACCTCATGGCAGGGCTTGAACGTTCCTCTTCCAGTGCAGGAACTTCAATTGAACGCTCTGCGGGAGGTTCGCCTTACTACTCACCCTCATCCACCCTACACAAGGTGCGCCCTCTCTCTACCCTCACTCTGGCCTGCCGCTCCTCTCTCTCCTCCCGTAGATACACTGCTTCCACCTTGCACTGCACCCAACCTCCCACCCACCGTAATGAAGCTTTTCCACTGCACCGTCGCTGCACCATTCATGACCAGGAATGCATCTTGCGCAATGCACTTTTAGTTGTTCGAAATATTGAGCGCTGCGAGCTGCCGCTCTTCTCTGCAGTTAACCGCCAGTTGTCTAGTTGTTGTTGCTACTGCATGAACTCCGTCACTGGAATACCACGGAGACATTTTCTCAATTGAACGTCTTCGAGGAACGCCATATTTTCGTGCTTTTTATGTTTAACCGCACTTTTGATAATGATGGCGTTGAAACTGAGTCAACATTTTTTATTTTGTGCCTATCTTTGAGACTTTGGAAGTACCGTTCGCTAGATCGGGGATCACTATGCAAATGCTTAATTATCATCCGAGATGCAGCTTGTCAAAGTTGTAGTAAATGGGGTTTCATTCTGTTACTTCGACCTGCATAACGCTCTTCTGCAGTTTTTATAAAATTGGAGAAGTTTGCGTTAACTTTAGTGAGCAACGAAGATACTCAAACTTTGCTCATTGATAATGGCAAACGTTTTTCTTAAGTTTTGTGTTCATCCGGTGGTGAAAATGTCTCCAGGGTACCAGTTTATTCTGCAACATCTTCGTATCGTCATTGAAGCGGTCCTTCAGTTTTGTAGGTGGTAGCTCCCACGCTTCTTTTAGCCTATTGTTACGTATCATGGACCCGTCGACGTACCATTTTCCTCGTCTTTGTAGAGTCCACGTGATACCTCATCTTTTACACGTGAATTATCTTCAACAATAATTTTTATAGCGCGTTTATTTTCACTGTCGCTCCGTATGGATGTAAATTAATTCGTTACTGTTAAAGTAACTGACTCAGATTAGGAGTACTGCTCCAAGTATGTTCGCTTACGTGTTTGAATGGATAAGGCAGTACTGAATAACACATTCGTTTCTAGTGAAATATCCGAGGAAAAGTAAAATGTTGTGACTTATTTCTCTCTTGCTACTTGTTGATTTTCAGTTATTGTGTTACTCTAGATTCTAATTTTTAATTTCAAAGCCACCGTTGACTCCACTGAGAAGTATACAACTATTATATCTATGGGAATTGCCACTCCCAGGGGGAAATTTAAGGTCCCCAGCCGAGAGTTAAGAAGGCATTCTCTTTGTTGCAATAAAATATGACCTACTTTCCTGATTCACTGCTGTCCTGTTTTTCAGCACCTCTGACTTTCTTCCTCGACTCTTGTTTCCTAACCTTCCTTTGCAACGTTCTGTTTCTATGCGCCGGGGATCTTGTGCGAGAACGCACTTTGTACATAGATTCTGCGTTCCCTTAACGTCATCCTAAATGGTGCCTTCGTCCTTCCTTTCTTTGAACATCTTAGCTGTGGTAAAGAGGACTGAAACTGACTTATAATCAATCAACTAAACAAGCATACTCGTACGGTCACATGGCTCTTCACTCCTCCTGTGGTATATTACAGGAAAATATGATGTTGCACATCAACGTTAGGTGTTAATTGAGCTGAAGGAAGGCTCACAGCTATCTTGTGTTTCGTCCTGTTAAATTGTTTATCTTGAACTAAATGGAGATCTGTCATAACTTAAACAAAACCAAGAAGTAGTTTGGTTCCCTTACCTTATAGAAGTTGTGTTGTTCTCCCTCCGAGTCGTAGCGTCTCTCTTAAACTAGCGACCAATTTTCGTTTCACCTCCAGGGGGTCCAGCATGTTGCTCCCTCCTCATTGTTTTTATTCCTAACATTCTCATTAGTGACTTCTGTAATGTTTTTTTTTTTCATATTGTGGGCTCAAACAGGGGCACATTAATAAAATATTTCTTTTCAACTACTCATGCACTTAGGTGATATTTTTTTGAATGTGCTGATGACATCTCGCAAATTTATGCGACTTTTTTATATCTGGCTCATTTTTATGTAGTTGTATTATAATGTGTTTAGTTCTAGTTTGAATGGTATCGTCCTTGTGTTCTGTTCTTCGTGCAATAATTTTTAGATGTTGCGTGATGTTACCGTTCCTCACATGACATGCTGCAGGATTGCAAGTAAGGACCGTCACTTTCCATGCATGATGCATCAGTTTCCATGCAAACTTCTGTGCAGTACCGCTTGGTATCGTGGCTACCTCTTTTCTTAATGTACATCCGACCCAGGATATTAAGTCCCATTCATGAGCTATTGCTGATCATAACTCTTCATTGCTATGTAATGACCGTGAGTGATATACAATATACATTATCAAAATCATGCCTATTCTCATACGTCGTGTGATTGATAACGTGGACGGTGGACTCGTGTTCACTTTATGACGTTTATGCTGACCTAGTTGTTGTTCGCTGACGTGTGACGTCCCGCACAGCGAGGGGCCCGCGCACCGTCCATGCCGGCGGCGAGCAGTGCACATCACTACGGCATGCCGATGGACTGGCAGGGAGCGGCCACGGCGCCTAGCTGTGAGGGCGCGAGAGGGCTGGCGTCCACCGACATGGCTGAGTTGGAGCAGCGGCTGCGCGAGACGCAGCTCAGAGAACAGCAACGCAAGCTGCGCGAGGACAACCAGTGGCTCGCTAACGAGGAGAGTGGCATGGTGAGGGCAGCGTTTTTCATTACTCACCGCTAGTGTATGTACATGATCAGTCAAAAATGACGGAATTCGATGTTTTCTTTTGAGAAATCTTCCAGGTGTGGATGACAAACGAATATATCCATCCTGAAAGTACGTGCGATTAAAATATTCTTGTACAGGGTGGCGCGTAAGTTACGCACCCTTTTAAAAAATAAAAAATAAATAAACTATGAAAGGTATAATGATAGGGTTAATTGCAAACGATAGAGGAACTCTTAAAGTTTATTTACATTTCGTATTCTGTCTACAGAGACCCAGTGTATATTGCGGTAATAAATCTTTAAAATTTACCGTCAAAAGCGTGCGTTACTTATGCGCCTTCCTGTACTTGTGTACCGGTGAAACTTGTATCACAGATACACGGTCATTAAGCATCCTTTAAGAGCGTGAAAGAGAGACGAACCAGTGAGATCTCCATTGTAATAACGTATGTGAAATTACGCTTAAAATAATATATAAAACTATTTATTTTTGAATTTAAGGAGGCACATTGCCTTTTATTTTATTGTATTTTTGAAAGTGATCGCTGTTAAATGTCGGTCAATGCTTCCCTCATGTGAGCGAATGATAAATCTTGTGAGAAAAATCCTATGTTGGTTTTCGTGAAACCTGAAATAAATACACATCTTCTCTCTTCGTATAAAAATAAAACTACCATCGGAAATGTTGAATGGCAGCCTTATTTTTACTGTTGAAGTGTTTTTTTGCAAGATAATCGTCACTTTGATCTTAATGACATGCGGTGCTAAGAGTAGTTACGATTTCTGAACTCCCTACCATGTTGTATTGAAACATCCGTCCTTACTGTTTAACGCACCTTTTGTGTTTCTGAATTCCGTACAGTTATCTCATATGATGCGATGGTCACCCATGAAACAGGTTCAGTGTTACATTTCTTCCCTACTTTTATAACCAAAGTTTGGTGTCGCCTGGGCATGCATCCTTTAATATTTCTATGCACGACCGCGAAAATATTGATAAACTATCAAAGATAATCTAAACTGTTACGAAGTATCAAGGATACACTGAACAATCGTACCGGATCAAAGATACACCGAGCCATCGTGGCGTATTAAAGATACACCGAGCCATCGTAGCGTATTAAAGATACACCGAGCCATCGTAGCGTATCAAAGATACACCGAGCCATCGTGACGTATCAAAGATACACCGAGCCATCGTGACGTATC